>JARFJB010001309.1:0-30657 GCA_036346205.1 Vesta saturnalis
CATTTCGAATTTTATTCTTATTATTTCGCTATTTAAATGGCTATATAATTAAAACGTATTTATGCATTTGATGTGATTTATTGTTAGTTTTGAAGATTGTTTCCTCATAATACCGCAATTAGCTTTAAAATTAAAATACAATGGTGTACATATTTAATCGTTTTTTTAATATCAAAATGATCCTATTGTTTTTTAAAATATCTATTAATTAATTAAATCCAAGTATTAATTATAAGAGATTTTTCATATAAAACCTACTGATGACAGTAATTATATTTTAATTGGGTCTTATTTATTTTTTTAACAAGCTGTTTTTCAAAAATGCCTATGCAATATGCATCATTAAAATTAAAACCTATTTGAATATTTATTAAAAACCAACACGTGGTTTTAAATCGTGCATTAACAACAATAGTTTGATGGATCGATAATACCAGCGAGCTCTTATTATTATTATTCGTTTTATTTTTAAGTATATATATATATATATATATATATATATATATATATATATATATATATATATATATATATATATATTGTGTGTGTGTGTGTGTGTGTGTGTGTGTGTGTACAGGGTGACATAGAAAAAGTACCATGCATAGCGCCACGTAGAGGACAATAAAATAAGAAAAAAAGTTCCAATAAACTTAGGTCCGCAACGCCTTCGTTTAAAAGATAGAGAGTGTGAAAGTTTAATTTTTTTTTTTTATATCTTTTTACAATGATGTAATAAGCGGACGAAATTTTGTATTCAGGGGCTTTTTATCACGCAGAATTCGAATATGACCTTAGTTCTTTTATTACTGATAGAGGGCGCCACATACAGGTTTCCATCTTGTTTGAATCGGTCCTAACTTTTTTGCCTTACACCGTATGTCATTTTCGACTGAAAAAATTTGTTTTCCCATCTTTTCTGCTTCAGAAATGTATACTTTATTCAAGTCGCTAGGACTAACGGTTTACGATAAAAATGCATCCGATGATCAAATTTGACCAGAAGCTCGGTCAAATTTCTCAAAACTCAACGTATCTATCGAGAATGATATCCTTTAGGACATGTTCTAATGTTCGAACATTTATTGACGTGCATAGGCGTTTGGATGAAGATGGGTGGTGAAGATGTCTGTTTAAAAAAAGTTAATAGTGAGTTTCCAGAACTCGTCGCACTGTTGGAAAGGAATAACCTGAACACATTATTAGAACATGTTTTATTGGACATTGTTGCAAGAGTGGACTTTATGCTTGATAGCAAGTTAGCTCACTTTTCTTGAGAGGTAAGGAAATTTTTTGAAAGTAGGTTTGAAAATAGGTGGATTTGTCGTGGGGGGCTTGTAATATGATTATTGCTCTTCATTAATAAAAAAAGTAAGGTCATATTTGAATTATGCGTGATAAAAAACTCCTGTATACAACATTTCGTCCGATTATTACAACATTGTAAACTTCAACACCCTATATCTTTTAAACGAAGGCGTTGTGGACCTAAGTTCATAGGAATTTTTTTTCTTATTTTACTGTCCTCTATCGCGTGGCACTCTGCATGGCACTCTTTTCTATGTCACCCTGTATATATACAATATAAAGATACAGTTCAGGACCTGCTTTTTTATAAACTCAAGGTGAAATTTGTATGTACGTTGTAAATAATAAACATCGTTTTATATAAATTCCTATATTTAAGGTCGCTTTCAGTAGTCTGTGAAAGAGGAAAGTTAAAATACGAGTTGCAGTAAGTGTGAAAGAGATAATTAGGTTTATATATTTACATCCTACAAATTACTTAATAATGATGGGAGAAACCAATAGCCAGTTTTATATCAACTATTTATACGTAAAAACACAACACGGATTTCAATATTTTAGGTATACATATATACAGTGCGTTCAATATAATCGGACGCACTCAATAACTCTTTTGTATTGCGTTTCACAAGAAAGTGTTTAAATAGTTTTTTATTCATTTACAAATACTCTATTAAGTGCTAGGTTTAGCGCACATAATTTTATTTTTTAAATCACACTGTATATATATTTTTGCATTTTGCATTGCCTATTTTTTCTCAATACTACTATAAAATTCTTATAGGGTTAGAGAAAATTCCATCGAAAGTTTTCAATTTTATTATATGGTGAGAAAAATTAAACAAAATCAGTTATAATTAGCGAATAAATTGTTTAAAGTTCATGGTTAGTTGCTTTTTTGATTTGCTGCGTAGTTAAATGAACACATGCAGCTGTAATTTTATTCTTTAAGTCTATAACATTTAAAGGTGGATCGGCATACACCACTGTTTTTAAATGACCCCACAAGAAAAAGTCTAACCGTGTAAGATACGGTGATCTGGCAGGCCATTCTACCGTGCCGTTAGTTCCTTTCCATCGTTCATTGAACGTGTGGTTAACATATTCTTTTACTATCAACGCGTTGTGAGCTGGAGCTCCATCTTGCTGGAAATACAATTGTTGTCGCAGAAGCAGAGGAAACTCATCGAACATTGTTGGTAGCACGTTATCTAAAAATTCAAGACACCTATTGGCGTTTAGATTACCATAATAGAAATAAGGCCCTAGTAATTGGTTTCCAATTAAACCGCACCAAACATTAGTACCCCATACGGTTTGATGGTTAGTTTCCATTGACCAATGAGGATTTTCGTCAGACCAATAACGATTGTTCTGTTTATTAATAACTCCATTATTTGTAAACTTGGATTCATCTGTCCATAAAATATGATCTAAAAATAATGGATTGTGATCACATTGCTCAACTATCCATGCAATCGAAGTTAATCTCCGATCAGAGTCTTGAGGCCGCAAGTGTTGAACCAAATCGACTTTATACGGCAGCGTTTTGAATTTTTTAATATCCTGTGAATTGAGCCTACTGATACACCTACTTCTTGCGTTACATGTCTAGTAGATGACCGTGGATTTACTCTAAAATAACCCAATATTTGTACTTCAATATCTTCGGTCAAAACATTTCTTTGTTGTTCCAAATTCTGATAATTTACTCCTGGTAATGTTCCACGCATTCTAAGCGATTGTTCAATTTTTCGTATGTAACATTCGGAAGGATGGTATCTATTGGGATATCTTTGTGCGTATAATTCTACCGCTCGTCGAGAATTACGTTTACATTCACCGAAAATTAACAACAGGTCAACTTTTTCACTGCCATTTATTTTAAACAATTATTTCGATTGAAATCAAATTAAACTTTTATTGTCAATTGCAATAAACGAAAACAATTGCGATGCGATTTTGTTGACGTACGTGCCTACGGTTTTGTTTGATTCTTCTAATCGTATAATAAAATTGAAAACTTTCGATAGCATTTTCTCTAATTCTTTTCATAAAACCCTATAAAATTTTATACGTATGTATTGAGAAAAAATAATAATGCAAAATGTAAAAATATATATACAGTGTGATTTAAAAATAAAATTATGTGCGCTTCCGGTCAAACCGGAAGCTTAAAAATTATCTAAACCAAGAACTTAATAGAGTATTTGTAAATGAATAAAAACTATTTAAACACTTTCTTGTGAAACGCAATACAAAGTATTGAGTGCGTCCGATTATATTGAACGCACTATATATAATATATATAATATATATATATATATATATATATATATATATATATATATATATATATATATATAATCACACACACACACACACACACACACACACAAATTACTTTAAAAAAAAGTAAAACGAATAATAATAATTAAGAGCTCGCTGATATTATCCATATATTAAACTATTATTGTTAATGCACGATTTAAAGCCACGTGTTGGCTTTTAATAAATATTCAAAAGACAGCAACAACAAAAATACTTGTAGCGATGTGGTGGATAATTACATTGATCAAATACACTTAACACTAGATTGTTAGATAGGTTTTAATTTTAATCATACAGATTACATAGGCATTTTTGAAAAACAGCTTGTTAAAAAAATAAATAAGACCTAATTAATATATAATTACTATGATCAGGACGTTTTATATGAAAAATCTCTTATAATTAATACTTGGCTTTAATTAATTAATAGATATTTTAAAAAACAATGGAATCATTTTGATATTAAAAAAACGATTAAAGATGTACACCATTGTATTTTAATTTTAAAGTTAATTCCGGTATTATGAGGAAACGATCTTCAATAACAACAATAAATCACACCAAATGTATAAATAGGTTTTTAATTAATAGCCATTTAAATAGTGAAATAATCTAAGGAATAAAATTCCGAAATGTATTTGGAAATTATTACCAAAAGCTTGTTATTTCCTGTAATAAAGAGGTAAAGGGATCTTTCAAAGGTCTTAGATTTTAGACCTAATTAATATATAATTACTATGATCAGGACGTTTTATATGAAAAATCTCTTATAATTAATACTTGGCTTTAATTAATTAATAGATATTTTAAAAACAATGGAATCATTTTGATATTAAAAAAACGATTAAAGATGTACACCATTGTATTTTAATTTTAAAGTTAATTCCGGTATTATGAGGAAACGATCTTCAATAACAACAATAAATCACACCAAATGTATAAATAGGTTTTTAATTAATAGCCATTTAAATAGTGAAATAATCTAAGGAATAAAATTCCGAAATGTATTTGGAAATTATTACCAAAAGTTTATTTCCTGTAATAAAAGAGGTAAAGGGATCTTTCAAAGGTCTTAGATTTTTAAGTCGACATGTATTTATCTCTATTTAATTTAATTTTATGCATGAAAGATTAAACGTCGTTCAGGCGTAGATTATGTTTTTATAATACTGTTTAATATTATAAAAGAGGTTGCATAATATTATCTTAAAAAAATGTTATGGTATTATATTTTACGTAGTATTAATTTGAAAGGTATATAACATGTTTTTTTTTAAATTTTATTTCACTTCGCCTTCCACAACATATAGGAACTATTTTTAAATTATATTTGCCTTTGGTCAATTATATAATTCAGTTAATTTAAAAAATTTAAAAATTCATTACTGATATACTTTCTTTAAAAACTAAAACATAAATTTTTCAACACGATTTAAAAAAAACACATTCTGAATTAAAAAGAAAAGGAAACAACGGGATTATTTGGTATTACAGGCCTCTTAATTAATTAAAACAACTAAAACTACTAAAAACGATTGTATTTATCAAAGTAGAATAGTTGAAAAACAAGGATCGTTTATAATTAAGCATGTAGTGAGAATCTTATTTACAAAATCAATCATTGGTCAATTATTCAATCACTCTAAAGTACAAAAACATTACAATGGCTCAGATCAAGGTCACTCGCCCTCTGGTGGCGAGAAATCAAAGCTTTTCTCTTCAAGGTCAAACTTTTGGCGAAAAATTTAAATTTTTGCAGCTCTTCAAGGTCCAAATGTCACGGTCAAAATTTAAATCTAAAAATAGTAATTTCAACGTCATCATCATATTACAATTCTTAGAAATCTAAAAAAATCAAGGTCAAAGATTATTGACCTGGTATAATATTACATTTTTTACAAATGAAAATAGAATGAGTCCATGGAAACAGAAGAATGACAAATTGTTGTCTGTGTTAAAAAGTAGACCTAGGTCAAATGGTACTTACATTGACTAAATTGACTCAAGGTCAAATAGTTTTCTAAATTAAAAGTAGGTCAAGGTGGTTATTTAACAAGTTTAAACATGTTGCGATAGGTAGTCAAGTCAAGGACACATTTTTCTTATATAAACCGCAGCGAGGTGTGTTGAGATCAGTCAGCTGGCAACTTGTAATTGTTAAACATGGAATTAGCTGGGTTAAACCAAAGCACCTATTGCAAACCCTTTAACAATGTGTGTGACCTCGTGCTATCGAAAAAGTATAAGGTGATGAATGTGGTTGTAATTAATACCAAGTACGGTGAATGTATAGTGATGGAAACGGGTGATTTTAAATGTGTATTACCTCAGCGCTTTTATGAGTATTTCTTTGTATTTTTCACAAAAATGCCAATAAAGATTGTAGGAGGATGATGTCATAAACCAACCAACTCTGCATCAACTCTTATTCTACAGACTCGATCTCAACTCATTTGTTTAGTTAATTAGATGAAGGTTTTTAATTAACTAATAACATTATGCGGGTACGTATTTGTGGGTTTTAAACTTTGTAGTTATTGATTCGCATATAATAATAAACCATTAAATCCTTTTGTCTTTTTATTTCCATTATAGCTGTAATTAATTAAACCAAATCAGTATTTTTCAACTGTAAGCTGGTTTGCGCAAATGTTGTTATGGTCTGGTTTTTATTGAGATTGATTTGATCGAGCATCATTTGTTGATTTTGATGATTTTCATTAATCCATACATAACTAGATGGCGCCACAAACAATCCCTAATTAGTCCTCGGAATATACCACTAGATGGCACCACAAACAAATTCAAATTTCTAGCAAAAGGCCAAGACAGGGTGCGAAGACCTACAATTGTCTTACAGGGGCCTCTTATTAGAATACAATTTCCTGTCAAGGGGGCCACCGCAGGGGGTTAAGTCCTAAGAGCTAATTCCTACACCTGTCTTATAAGGTTAGGGTTCCCATGCCATTTCCAATCAGGGGGCCACGACAAGGGGCGAAGGCCCTAGTGTAAGTTCCTATACCTGCCTTACAAGATAGCATTAAGGCCTTAATCAACAAGATGGACGACGAACATATGGCCGACAAAAAAATGTCTAAAAAAATACGCCTCCCACGTGGGCGAGTAAAAGTGGAGTCTAAGGTGTCCCAGTAGGCGGGGCTTGTGACGTAAATAAAGTGGAGGGGAGAGTGTCCCTGTTCTACTCATAACGCAACGGATAGTGATGTTGTCAAAACAAATAAAACGTCAAACAGAAAAGAAGAAACCTAAATGTTTAATAGACTGCCATACTGGAAAGTAGGCAGTGGACGTAAGTGACCAGTTGGGGTCCTATAACATGGCCCTTAGAAAGTGTTACAAATGGTGCCGTAAATTCATTAGTGAACTTTTATGGAGTAGGTCCTTGGTCCACAACAATAATTCCCTAAATAGTATTAATGTGACTATAAACCAAGTACAAGAAGGAAGCAATTTATCTTTATTACAAAACACCGAAGGTGAAACACAAGCCTTCTTCCAGTAATACAAGAAAACGTTGTATACGAAATATATGGCAGAAGGAGTAAAATCGTTGGCTTACGGAAGGATGGCAGCCCAGATAATCAATATTTGTGATCAATGCGCCGGAAATCTCCATTATTATAGAAAATGTTTCAACACAAAACATTAGAACTTTAATTCTTTTTTAAAATTTGTGGCTTTTCTGTTTATTTGGTTTCAGTGTTTCATACAAAAAAAATTGATGACCATTGGCGTCTGTATTGCCAGTCAAAACAGAATTAATTAATAGGAAGAAATAGAGAATGAACCATCAATTGGTTAATACTGGTACGAAATATTTCAAATTCATGACATGTCTGATGTTGACAGATTTAAAAAATACGAAATTTTGTGTTAGATTTATTAGTAATTCCACATTCAAATGCCACCTGTGAAAGGATATTTTTAAAAGTTAACTCATCAAAACGGATATTAGAAATTACTTGGGTAGCGGTATAGTAAATTCGCTTTTATTGGCCTCACAAAGTGTAAATGGTGAATGCTATAGTTTTAATGTTACACAAAAAATTATCAGTTCCATAATATTCCTATAAACATATCGAAGATGAAAATGTTGATATTCATTTTGTTGAAACTGAATAATTTTTTTATATTCGTATTCGTAAGCTCTGCTCGATTTCCGGTTGCATCGATTGTATTCACGATTTTGTTTACTGTGCAAGTTTTGGTCAGTTCTAAGACAGTTGAAAGTCGAATCTGTCGAACACAGGTTTAAATTATATTCTTCATTTTTTTTTGGAGGTTTTATTGATTGTTTTACTAAATATTCATTTATCACGAAAATAAATAGATTATATGAGCATTTTCTTGTTATTTTAAAAATTACTTACTTTGTCACCGTGTGTAGAAATTGTCATAGAAAATTATGATATTTGTAGTTTTGTTGTATGATTTCACTAAAAATTCAGATATATTCAGTTATGAAGTTTGAGAAGCACTGATTTAGTTTTGTTTTTATGGCGTCTTTGACGCTATTAGAGTATTAGAAACTGTAAAGTATTCGTATTCAGTGTTATGGCTATCAGGTTACAGTCTTTTCGTTGCGTGTAGCTTGATGTTGCATGATCTAGTGCTAGTTTACGAAAATTGATTCTGTTTTACCGGCAAGGTAGGTCGGCCATAATTTTTTTTCCATTCGCACTAATGCAAATTCAAGAACAAAACAATAGTGAAATGATGTATCTTGATTTTACTGACAATAATGCTTCTATTACTCAAATTAATTGCTTGCCTTACATTGACTTTCTTGGCAATAATTAAAACATTGGAATTTATTTGCAAGTCTGATATTTAATTACTCGCAAACCTCAAATCGGATCAAAGAATTGGCCATCTAGTGGTAGATACGCTGTATTATTTGAATTAGATAGGCTTGATGAGGTTAAGCGTTGCATCGTGTGGGACAGGTAAACAATGAACTCAAGTTAGAATTAACAAGCTTTGCGCAATGGTGGTTCAACCCGTTCATTTATTATGCTGGAAAATAACCACCAAGAAAACCCAATTTATTCAAAAATAAGTAATAATAAAACAATATATTACGTCAAATAACAAAAAAATAAGGAAAGGGTTCAATATATAACAAAACACCATTACATCAGGTTAAAGTGCGTATAAAATTAATACATTAAGGAACAAAAAAAAACAGTTTAGTAAACACATAAACACCATAAAAAACAAACAGAGTAATCACATCCACAATTGTGTCATAAATAAATCAGAATAAAAATTGTAATACCAAATATGTGGCCCTAAACAACCAAACATGCAGGTCTCTAAGTAAATAAGCAATTAAAATAAAAAGGCAGATTACCTATAAATTATAACAAACAGTAAAATTAAACGGGTAGCAATAAGATATCTGCAATGCAAGGGCAAAGAAAATAGGCAAGGAATTTACACGTACACAATTGTCTAGTGACTAATAAAGCACAAAATACATACGTACAATTACAATAAATTACATATAAAGAGACATTAGTACGCAGGAAAACAATTATAATTAATAAGACTGAATCAAAGCCACAAAAAAGCTCATTAAAACAAGCCTTACAAGGGTATGTGCAAGTAAATCATAACAACACGACCGATACACAAGCTTGAGTGACTGCGTTAAAAAATACAGCGCCTCTTTCTCAGTTTACACATTCATCTATACAAAACAATAGAAAAAACAGTAAAAATGAAATTCGAGGTGTTGTTTTAAGATCATCTGGACCCGTGTGTGCGTAAATCCTCGGTATTGCCTATTCACCTCTACACAAATATAAACAGCCAACAATGCCAAATCACACTAACAATGAGAAGGGTTACGGTACTGTCTACAGCGCACTCCTTTTCTTTTAACAGATTTTAACTTAAAGAGCCGGCATGCGTAATTAGATACTTCTTGCAAGGCAATGATTGATTTTTACTACGTTGCATAGGTTTATCGAATTGGTTGCTGTGGGCTTTAATTACATTAAAATACATACTTACACTTGAATATATTCCTTTAGTTAACCACTTTATCACAAACTACAAGTTAAGATACGCGCTTTAAAGCACGCATTTTTAGTTGTTTTCCTAAAATATACACGATCCAATATATACTTATAGAAAGAATGGTTTACAATAAAAGTTTATAAGTAAAAAATGCAATCAATCCGGCTCAATCAAAACTCTAAATGCAACTGCCTATATCTACTCCCGAAATCAACCACCGTTTTTTCAAAAGTAATAAAAAAAACAAAAATTATTACATTCATTATTGAACAAAACCTTAATTTAAAAAATTATGCACTCGTCCGTATAAAAACCTACATCTAGTATCGAATTTCCTAGTACCAAACAAAGATGCCCTTTGATTTGCTGTATGTTCCGACGTAATTAATTATTAGCTAGTGACGTTTCTACACCGAGAATGTGCGCCTAGAAATTTTCAACGATTCTTCACGCCAGTTTCGGCAGAACACCTGTTTCTCTAGCCTAATATATGTTTTCTTTTTCTTTTCAACTCTTACTAAAATATCAATTACGTACATTCCAATATTCCTTACATTAAACATATAAAATAAAAAGTAGTATAGCTATAGGGCTCCTGGGCCACTTTTCTACTATACTTTTCTACAGTGTTCCTGCTCAAGGTCATCACATTGCCTACGTCCAAGTACACGGTTTATCAAGGTCATCATCTTCAAGGTCACCTCGGACACGTGGTGTGTGTAACCCCGCCTCTTCAAGGTCATGCTTGCACAGTCCTTCAAGGTCAGTAGAAAAGTCACTAGAAAAGTTACTAGATTGTTGATTGTCCTGAAGGTCATTGTCCTCGGTTTCAAGCAAGTCTATGCATGTTTCAAGGCCACGCCCTATTCTGAGAAATCAGGAACAAAGGGCCCATTGTTTAAAGTCTATGCTTTCAAGGCCACATGAGAGAACAAAGACGATCTATTGTTTTGGCTGAGTCATAGCTTCTGAAATTCTAGGAAATCAAGAACAAAGACGATGCATTGTTCAAGCCGAGTTCAAAGTCTATGCTTTCAAGGCCACATGAAAGAACAAAGACTATTGTTCCGTTATTCTAAAAATAGATTGTTATCTCAATTCTAGGAAATCAATAACAAAGGCGATGCATTGTCGATGGTTCAAAGTCTATTTTCAAGGTCACATGAGAAATGAACAAAGACGATCCATTGTTCAGTTAGAAATAGATTGTTATCTCAATTCTAGGAAACAAGAACAAAGACGATGCATTGTCAACGCTTCAAAGTCTATGTTTACAAGGCCACATGAGAGAACAAAGACGATTCATTGTTTTTAGGTTATCTACACATCAGCTGTATCCTCAAAGTCATTGCCCTCAGTCTCAAGCAAGTCTATGCATGTTTCAAAGCCACGCCTCCCAGTGCCCTCAAGTGGTCTAAACAGGTGGCCGTTCCTAAACAGGTAGCCGTTTCCTAAAAACAGGTAGCCGTTTCCTAAAACAGGTAGCCGTTTCTAAAACAGGGGTCCGTTTCCCAAAACAGATAGCTGTTTCGCAACCGTTTCCCCATACGGAATGCGATCTATTGTTCAGGTCGAGTTAATACATCTCAATTCTAGGAAATCAAGAACAAAGACGATGCATTGTTCAAGCCGACGGTTCAAAGTCTATGCTTACAATTTTCAAGGCCACACGAGAGAACAAAGACGATTCATTGTTTGGTTGAGTTATAAAAATAGATTGTTATCTAAATACATCTCAATTCTAGGAAATCAAGAACAAGACGGTCATTGTCAACGCTTCAAAGTCTATGTTTATCATTTTCAAGGCCACATGAGAGAACAAAGACGATTCATTGTTCTAGTTGATTTATTAAAAAATAGATTGTTATCTAAATACACTTCGATTCTGAGAAATCAAGAATAAAGGCGATCCATTGCCAACGCTTCAAAGTCTATGCTTACATTTTCAAGGTCACACGAGAGAACAAAGACGATCTATTGTTTGGTCGAGATATAAAAATAGATTGATCTACATCTCAATTCTGAGAAATCAAGAACAAAGAGGGCTCATTGTCAACGGTTCAAAGTCTATGCTTACAATTTTCAAGGCCACATGAGAACAAAGACGATCATTGTTATGGATGAGTCATAGCTTCTAAAATTCTGAGAAATCAAGAACAAAGACGATGCATTGTCGACGGTTCAAAGTCTATGCTTACAATTTTCAAGGTCACACCTTTGAGAAATGAACAAACACGATCCATTGTTCTGGTTGATTTATAAAATAGATTCTAAATACATCTCTTTCAAAAACAAAGGTGATCCATTGTCAACGCTTCAAAGTCTATGCTTACAATTTTCAAGGTGAGAGAACAAAGACGATTCATTGCTGAGTCGTAGCTTCTGAAAAGGTGAAAGGTGAAATTATCTCTATATAAGTAGATAAAGAACAGTCCCACGTCAGTCGATACATTACAATCGTCACAACAACAAATTACCTAAAGTAAAAGCAACTATTATTACTTAATCACCAGTGTGTGCATCATATTTTTACAATCGTGACTGAAGTTTTATTGTAAACCGGAAGACAATTTGTTAAACGTAAAGAGTAACTATTATTGCTTAATCTGTCTGTGCATCATATTTTTACAATCGTGACTAGAACCGTTGTGAAGAGCAATTTGTTAAAAGTTCATTGTTACGTGTGTGCTTCATATTGCTAGCTATGAGTATGCCAAGTAGTAGTGAGATGGTTAATTTAACAAAGCGCATTGTTCCCTTATTGAAAACAAAAAAGGAATTTGCCAGGCACATCCGTATAGTTAACACCAATATCAAGCTATTGCAAGATATAATTAAACATAAAATTTATTATGAGACCAATGAAAGCTTGCTTAAGCTTGAGAGCAATTTAGCATTGTCAAGTGCTATCTGGTTAGATTGAGACGGTTAAAGAACGCTTCAGGGAAAGTTGGTAGTGGAATTGTCAATAAAAAAGGTATGCATAAATTACGTTGGTACCCCCTAGACTCATGTTTCAATGGTAGGTTGCTAACAGGAATTATAATCAATATGTCAAACATTAAGGACCCTTTGATATTTTACTAAACACATATAATAGTTTTGCACGTAAGGTGAAATTAATGTTAAGGCAATCTATGCTAAAGGTAAATGTGGTCTTAGGCTGTAATTTCATGCAACCCCAAAATCATAGTATTGAGTTGAAGACTTTTGCCACAAAAATTGCGTTATTGATATTTCAACCAATATACGTGTCTGGTACAATGAAAACGTGTATGATAAGTTACGGATAAAATTAGAGGAGTTTTCCGAAAGGATTCCGGTTGGGCAGTACATGAAGTCTTACATTTAAAAGTGAATATTAATAGCTATGTCCCATTTAGAGGCGGTGATTCAACCTATGTTAAAGTTCCACTTCATAGAAGTAAAGCATGCTGTTGTTAATGTTAAAAATAACGATGAGTATTGCTTCCTGTGGGCCGTTGTTTCGGCATTATATCCCGTCACAGCATTCATATCGGACTTCTAGTTATCCTCATTTTAGAGATGTTTTGAAGTATGATTCAATTCACTTCCCATTCAGCTGGATGATGTAAAAAATTTGAGAAACTAAACAACCTCGCAATTAATTTGTACTGCATAAATGGTAAAAAAGTTGTACCCTTCGTATTGAGTAATCAGCAAAGCGATAAAGAACCCATAAATCTTTTAATACTTCCTGATCAGGCCGCGGATAACACTGTATACCATTTCACATGGATTAAAAATATGTCAGCTTTATTTTCAAAACAGATATCGAATTATAAGGGCAAGAAATTTATTTGTTACCGATGCTTGAACAACTTTTCTTCAGATCGCTTTCAACAAAAAACATACCACTCACTGTCAGCAACTTAATCAATGCTCTACTAGGCTGCCTACCGAAGCGGAAATGAATTTACAGTTCAAAATTTCGCATTCCAAGAAAAGGTGCCATTTGTCATTTATGCCGATTTAGAAAGTATTTTAGAGAAGTGTGCAAATGGTATCGAAGGTAATACTCTATTTCACTCCAAACACACACCTTTCAGCATTGCTACTATTTGAAGTGTTCATATGATGATTCTTTATCTCGATTTAGTCTTTATAGAGGAAAGGATTGCACTCAATGGTTTGTTAACGAGCTTCAAAATATTGCACATTGGGCTACCGAAATAATCAATCAAATTATTCCAATGGGTACTTTAAGTCTCAGTCAGGTTGAGCAATTTGAAAGCGCCACGATTTGTCACATTTGTGGGAAACCATTTACTAATTCTGATATAAAGTTAGAGACCATAATCATCTTACAGGAGCATTTCGGGGCAGCGCACCGGCATGTAACCTAAACTATACAGACTCCACATTCTGCCAGTTGTGTTCCATAATTTATCAGGTTATGATTCTCATTTCATCATTAGAGAATTGGCTAGTGTTCCCGGTTTGATTTCACTGCTACCCATAAACAAAGAAAGATATATCTCTTTCACAAAGGTAATGGAAGGCACCAAAATTAAGTTTAGATTTATTGACTCTTTCAGATTTATGAGCAGTAGTATTGAAAAGTTGTCAGACTATTTGGAGGATAGTAAAAAATTATTTCACGCTAGTTGCAACAATGAGGAGGAATTTTCTCTAGTAGTTCGCAAAGGTGTGTTTCCTTATGAGTATATTGATACGTGGGATAAATTAAACGAGACCACGCTCCTCCTAAAGAAGCATTTTTAGTCATCTTAATAATGAGGGAATCAGTGATGAGAGTTTTGCGCATGCGGTTAACGTTTGGAACAAATTTAGTATTAAATCGTTAGGGAGTACTCAGATTTGTATTTAAAACAGACGTTCTACTTTTAGCAGATATTTTCGAGAACTTTCGGCAAACTTGTTTAAGTACTTACGACCTTGATCCTCTACACTATTATACAGCTCCCGGTTTAGCATTCGATGCTATGCTTAAAATTACACAAGTAAAGTTAGAATTATTTACAGACATTGATATGCTTAATGTTTATTGAAAGAGGATTAGAGGTGGTGTAGCTCAATGTTCAAATCGGTATGCTAAAGCTAACAATAAGTACATGGGGAAAAATTTGATCCTGCCTCTGAAAGTGTATATTTAATGTACTACGACGTGAATAATTTATATGGAGCCGCCATGTCAGAATTTCTACCATTTGGCGATTTTTCTTTTGTTGATGAAGCTAATTTTGAAAGTTTAGATGTAATAAACCATCCTGATGATTCGGAAATTGGTTATATAGTCGAGTGTGATTTACACTATCCTATAGAATTACATGAGAGTCACAGTGATCTACCGCTGGCACACGAACATATGGTCCCCCCACGCCTGATTCCAAAATGAAAAAATTACTGCTTACCTTGTATCCAAAACGTAATTATGTAATTCATTACAGAAATTTGGAAGTGTATTTAAAATATGGATTGAAGTTGGTAAAAGTACACCGTATATTACGTTTTAAACAGTCTCCGTGGTTAAAAAAATATATAGATTTAAATACAACCATGCGTCAGCAATCTCAAAATGAATTCGATAAAAATTTCTATAAATTAATGATTAATAGTGTTTTCGGAAGCTGATGGAAAATGTACGTAAACATAAGGACATACGGTTAGTAACGAAATGGGAGGGTCGCTATGGTGCTCGTGCTTACATATCAAAACCAAATTTTCATAGTTGTGCAATATTTGACAATGATATGCTTATCATTCAAATGAATAAGCTTGAAGTATATTTCAATAAACCTATATATGCAGGATTCAGTGTTTTAGAGTTTCAAAACTTTTTATATAATTTTCATTACGGTTACACGCTACCCAAGTTCCATAATAATGCTAAGCTCTTGTACACGGATACGGATAGTCTCATATACGCCTTTTCGGTTCTGATATCTATGAATGTATTAAAGAGGACATTGATAAATTCGATACATCTGATTATAGTCCCGACAACATCTTTGGACTCCCATTAGTAAAAAAAGGTCCCCGGCTTAATGAAAGATGAAAATCATGGCAAATTATGGTTGAATTTGTAGGACTTCGCGCAAAATGTATGCTTACGCGGTTGATGAAAAGGTTGTAAAAAATCAAAGGGTTCTACGCAAGCGGTGAGGCAGATCACGATTAATGATTATAAACAGGTTTTTTGATGGTGGCGTATATCAACATCTCATAAGATCAAAGAAACATGATGTGTTTACCATTAAACAAAATAAAGTCATACTCAATTTATGACGATAAACGCTTAGTAATTTTGATTTCACTGATACTAGACCCTTCAACCAGTAAACAATGAGCAGGAAGAACTGCAGTAGTGATCAAATCTACAAAAGTACCTGAAGCGTTCTTTGCCCTCCCCGAAACTATACATTTATATTGAATATATTGCAACATATTCCGATGAGTGTTTTAGCTTGTAAACTCAAAGTGTGCAAATGGTAATTATTTACATTATTTGATAGAAAAATTAGCTTAGACAATACTGTTAAAAGTTTTACGAAATTGTGTACCGATAAAGGTTCGTTAACCTTTAATGATTAGATAGGATTTTAGATGACATGAATTTACCTTAAAATGTACATATACAAGTTATTATGGGGTGATTCATTTTGTGTTTACAAATGTTGCGTACAATATATTGTTTATAAAGACACTTTCTATAAGTGAATGTATCGAGACAGCAGTATGCTAATTACAAGTCCTCGCTATTTTAATTAAAGTATTATTAGAACAAAACATTACATATAAGTTTCAACCATGGGAAAATGAGGACCACAAAATTGGATTTTGGATAACATTTAGAAAGGTGAAACAAATTCCTCCTTGGGATGGAATGTGGACCAGATTTTGAATGTGGCAATCCAGTAGTTTAAACGATTATAGAAATACTTTAGGTTTATATAAAATGATGTAATATAAAAAAAAATACAATTATAATTTTTTATGTGGTTTTAATTCATCGAAATTAAAACAATCCCTATAACTATATTATAAAACTAAATCGTCTTTATTGATCCATGATCTTTCTTGCGGTTTGTGCAATTCATTGACGAGTTGTAATTTGGACATGGTCACAATTTCTTTAAGTTGATGTAGTTTGTCCTCCAACACTAGATAAGCGTTAAAGTTTCCTTTAACAGCTTTCTGAACTTCTTGCAGACAAAATCAAGGTATCCTTTACTTCTAGCATCACCATCTTCTTGGATCCGCCAACTGGGTCAAACGGTTTCCATCCAAATTCAACCTTGTGATAAATAGTATTGCTTGGTGATGACATCTTGAGTTATGGGTTAAACATTGCTGAGTCTCTTATTCTCGATATCGAATTGATTATCATCAATAGATGAAACTGAGGTTAATTTCTTAAATTGCTACTAGGCATGTGACGTCCAAATTTATCAGCAATTTAGTTATGATATGTCGACATCAATGGATTCTGATTTTATTGTTCAGAAAACTAATGTTTGGTCTTTCAATGTATCCATCTACATACAATTCCTCTACAATTGATATTATATCATTTACAAGTAAAAGTAAAACTCGATTTGGAGTGTTATATAGTGAAAACAAAAATGATGAACTTTATTAATATGTAAAATAGTGTGTAAAACATGAAATTTTGGGAAGGATGAGTTTAAATGCATATTACCTCGCGCTTTTGTATTTTAAAAATTTTTATAAATTTTGTATTAGTTTAATAACTGCTTTCTATCCTTTGAATTCACTAGATTTAAATGGGTTCATTCATAATAAGCAGATCATATAAACCTAGTCCTTTTACGTGACACCATTGATGATCATATCCTTTCCTTTAATTGTGATGGGTGTATTACCAATTGCCATTGTCTGTTTGCCATGTAGTGGACTCCTTATGTGAACAATAGCACCTTCAAGATCCTCATAATGTTCAACATACAAACGGGTAATTCGTTACACACTGCATAAGTTCAAATTTTCACTATACTAAAATTGAATTTATCTTAATTAATAAACCACATAAATGAAGCTTTTTATTGTATAGGTACTATATAAACCATAAAAAACATGTAATTATGTCACAAAATATGTACTGTATAAAACCATAGAAAAAAACACAAGTAGTTAGGATCGTTCTGACCATTCAATCATTCTGGTGGTGAAAACTAGCTTTCACATTTTTGAATTTGAAACTGCTATGTGTTGCTGTTATTTGTTTATGTACATGCAAAATTGAATTTTTAAAGGACTAAAGTGTTATGATTTATTCATTTGTCAAGTTTCAACTTTTCTGTACATAACTACAAACTTTGTTGTTAATGATAATTGAAAATTTTTTCACATTTTTAGTTTCGAGAATTTTGATTGCTATCTTTGCGCTGTTATCTGTTTATTACTATGCCAAAAATTGAATTTTGGGTAAAGGATTATGATTTATAAATAAATATAAATATAAATGTACGCAATATTCAACCTTATGTACTATTTTCACAAGACTATTTGTTTTGAAATTTTTAAATTCTGAATTTATTTTACAGCTATCCTTTGCGCTGTTATTTATTCAGCATATATACAAATATTCAAAATTTTTGAGTTAAAAATTAATCTGATATGATAAAAGATATATTTATTTATTTAAAATACACAGGTATAAAATGTGACTTATAAATTTCATATAACAGGATAATGTTATTCACCTTTTCTTTCTTTGTAATATAAGCTTTATGTGCATTTTCCTACATAATTTGTATAATTTAATAAATCATGATAAGAAACTCGTTTAATATATATAAATTCAATTAAAACCATTCGAAACTTATTTTAAATCTCACTTTTTCTTCTTATGCCTACACACACTTTACATTATCCTGTTATATGAAATGTCTTGTGAAAATAGTACATAAAGGTTGAATATTGCGTACATTTATATTTATATTTATTTATAAATCACTAATCCTTTAAAAATTCAATTTTTGGCATGTAGACTAAACAGATAAAGCGCAAAGATAGCAATCCAAAATTCTCGAAACTAAAAAAAAATGTGAAAAAATTTTCAATTATCATTACAAAGTTTGTAGTTAGTATGCAGAAAGAAACTTGCACAAATGAATAAATCATAACACTTTGTCCTTTACCCAAAAATTCCAATTTTTTGCATGTACACTAAACAAATAACAGCGCAACACATAGCAGTTTCAATTCAAAAATGTAAAACTTACGTTTTCACCACAGAGGGAGTGATTGAACTGTCCAGAAGCTATCCTAACTACTATGTGTTTTTTCATGGTTTATATACAGTACCTATACTTTTTGTGACATAATTACATGTTTTTTTCTATGGTTTATATATAGTACCTATACTAATAAAAGCTTCGATTTATGTGGTTTATTAATTAAGATAAATTCAATTTTAGTATAGTGAAAATTTGGAACGTTTATGCAGTGAGTTGGCTCCACGAATTACCTCGTTTGTATGTTGAACGTATTATGAGGTATCTTGAAGGTGCTATTGTTCACACTTATGGAGTTCACTACGATGGCAAAACAGACAAATGGACAATTGGTAATACCCCCATCACAATTAAAGGAAAGGATATGATCATCAATGGTGTCACGATAAAGGACTCCAGGTTTATATGATCTGCTTATTATGAATGAACCGATTTAAATCTAGAATTCAAAGGATAGAAAGCAGTTACTTAAATCTAATACAATTGAGATACTTATAAAATACACAGCAGCGTCTTTAAAATACTTGTAAAAGCGCTGAGGTAATATGATTTAAACTCATCCTTCCCAAAATTTCATGTTTTACTACACTATTTACATATTGCTAATACGCAGCTTCATCATTTTGTTTTCACTATATAACACTCAAATCGAGTTTTACTTCTTTTACTCGTAAATGATATAATATCAATTGTAGAGGAATTGTATGTAGATGGATACATTGAAAGACCAAACATTAGTTTTCTGAACAATACAAATCAGAATCCATTGATGTCGACATATCATAACTAAATTGCCTTGATAAATTTGGACGGTCACATGCCTAGTAGCAATTTAAGAAATTAACCCCTCAGTTTCATCTTATTGATGATAATCAATTCGATATCGAGAATAAGAGACTCAGCAATGTTGCTAACCCATAATCCTCAAGATGTCATCAACAAGCAATACTATTTATCGACAAGGTTGAATTTGGATGAAACCGTTTGACCCAGTTCGGATCCGGAAGAAGATGGTGATGCTGAAGTAAAGGATACCTTGATTTTGTCTGCAAGCAGTTCAGAAAGCTGTTAAAGGAAACTTTAACGCTTATCTAGTGTTGGAGGACAAACTACATCAACTTAAAGAAATTGTGGACCATGTCCAAATTACAACTCGTCAATGAATTGCACAAACCGCAAGAAAGATCATGGATCAATAAAGACGATTTAGTTTTATAATATAGTTATAGGATTGTTTGTAACTTTCAGATGAATTAAAACCACATAAAAATTATAATTGATATTTTTTTAAATATTACATCATTTATATAGTAAACCTAAAGTATTTCTATAATCGTTTAAACTACTGGATTGCCACATTCCAAATCTGGTCCACATTTCCATCCCAAGCAGGAATTTGTTTCACCTTTCTAAATGTTATCCAAAATCCAATTTTGTGATGTCTCATTTTCCCATGGTTGAAACTTATATGTAATGTTTTGTTCTAATAATACTTTAATTAAAATAGCGAGGTACTTGTAATTAGCATATGCTGCTGTCTCGATACATTCACTTATAGAAAGTGTCTTTATAAACAATATATTGTACAACATTTGTACACAATGAATCACCCCATAATAACTTGTATATGTACATTTTAAGGTAAATTCATGTCATCTAAAATCCTATCTACATCATTAAAGGTTAACGAACCTTTATCGGTACACAATTTCGTAAAACTTTTAACAGTATTGTCTAAGCTAATTTTTCTATCAAATAATGTATTAATAATTACTTCATTTGCACACTTTGAGTTTACACCAGCTAAAACACTCATCGGAATATGTTGCAATATATTCAATATAAATGTATAGCTTTCTGGGAGGGCAAAGAACGCTTCAGGTACTTTCTGTAGATTTGATCACTACTGCAGTTCTTCCTGCTCATTGTTTACTGAAAGTTGTACCCCAGGTCTAGTATCAGTGAAATCAAAATTGACTAAGCGTTTATCGTCATAAAGATTGAGTATGACTTTATTTTGTTTAATGGTAAACACATCATGTTTCTTTGATCTTATGAGATGTTGATAGCGCCTTATTACGCCACCATCAAACAGAACCTGTTTATAATCATTAATCGTGATCTGCCTCACGCTTGCTTGCGTAGAACCCTTTGATTTTTTACAACCTTTTCATCAAGGTAACATACATTTTCGCGCGAAGTCCTACAAATTCAACCATAATTTGCCATGATTTTCATCTTTCATTAAGCCGGGACCTTTTTATTTACTAATAGTCCAAAGATGTTGTCGGGACTATAATCAGATGTATCGAATTTATCAATGTCCTCTTTAATACATTCATAGATATCAAACCGAAAAGGCGTATATGAGACTATCCGTATCCGTGTACAAGAGCTTAGCATTATTATGGAACTTGGGTATTAACCGTAATGAAATTATATAAAAAGTTTTAAACATCTAAAACACTGAATCCCGCATATAAGGTTTATTGAAATATACTTCAAGCTTATTCATTTGAATGATAAGCATATCATTGTCAAATATTGCACAACTATGAAAATTTGGTTTTGATATGTAACGAGCACCATAGCGACCTCCCATTTCGTTACTAACCGTATGTCCTTATGTTTACGACATTTTCCATCAGCTTCCAAAACACTATTAATCATTAATTTATAGAAATTTTATCGAATTCATTTTGAGATTGCTGACGCATGGCTGTATTTAAATCTATATATTTTTAACCACGGGACTGTTTAAAACGTATATACGGTTACTTTTACCAACTTCAATCCATATTTAAATATACTTTAAATTTCTGTAATGAATTACATAATTACGTTTTGGATACAAGGTAAGGTAATTTTTCATTTTGAATCAGGGTGTGGAACCATATGTTCTGCCAGCGGTAGATACTGTGACTCTCATGTAATTCTATAGGATAGTCTAAATCACACTCGACTATATAACCAATTTCCGAATCATCAGGATGGTTTATTAATCTAAACTTTCAAAATTAGCTTCATCAACAAAAGAAAATCGCCAAATGGTAGAAATTCTGACATGGCGGCTCCATATAAATTATTCACGTCGTAGTACATTAAATACACACTTTCAGGGATCAAATTTTTCCCATGTACTTATTGTTAGCTTTAGCATACCGATTTGAACATTGAGCTACACCTCTAATCCTCTTTCAATAAACATTAACATATCAATGTCTGTAAATAATTCTAACTTTACTTGTGTAATTTTAAGCATAGCATCGAATTGCTAAACCGGGAGCTGTATAATAGTGTAGAGGATCAAGGTCGTAAACTTAAACAAGTTTGCCGAAAGTTCTCGAAAATATCTGCTAAAAGTAGAACGTCTTTTTAAATACAAATCTGAGTACTCCCTAACGATTTAATCTAAATTTGTTCCAAACGTTAACCGCATGCGCAAAACTCTCATCCTGATTCCCTCATTATTAAGATGACTAAAATGCTTCTTTAGGAGGAGCGTGGTCTCGTTAATTTATCCCACGTATCAATATACTCATAAGGAAACACACCTTTGCGAACTACTAGAAAAATTCTCCTCATTGTTGCAACTAGCGCTGAAATAATTTTTACTATCCTCCAAATAGTCTGACAACTTTTCAATACACTGCTCATAAATCTGAAAGAGTCAATAAATCTAAACTTAATTTTGGTGCCTTCCATTACCTTTGTGAAAGAGATATATCTTTCTTTGTTTATGGTAGCAGTGAAATCAAACCGGAACACTAGCCAATTCTCTAATGATGAAATGAGAATCATAACTGATAAATTATGGAACACAACTGGCAGAATGTGGAGTCTGTATAGTTTAGGTTACATGCTGCGCTGCCCGAAATGCTCCTGTAAGATGATTATGGTCTCTAACTTTATATCAGAATTAGTAAATGGTTTCGACAAATGTGACAAATCGTGGCGCTTTCAAATTGCTCAACCTGACTGAGACTTAAAGTACCCATTGGAATAATTTGATTGATTATTTCGGTAGCCCAATGTGCAATATTTTGAAGCTCGTTAACAAACCATTGAATGCAATCCTTTCCTCTATAAAGACTAAATCGAGATAAAGAATCATCATATGAACACTTCAATAGTAGGCAATGCTGAAAGGTGTGTTTGGAGTGAAATAGAGTATTACCTTCGATACCATTTGCACATTCTCTAAAATACTTTCTAAATCGGCATAAATGACAAATGGCACCTTTTCTTGGAATGCGAAATTTTTGAACTGTAAATTCATTTCCGCTTCGGTAGGCAGCCTAGTAGAGCATTGATTAAGTTGCTGACAGTGAGTGGTATGTTTTTGTAGAAGGCGATCTGAAGAAAAATTGTTCAAGCATCGGTAACAAATAAATTTCTTGCCCTTATAATTCGATATCTGTTTTGAAAATAAAGCTGACATATTTTTAATCCATGTGAAATGGTATACAGTGTTATCCGCGGCCTGATCAGAAAGTATTAAAAGATTTATGGGTTCTTTATCGCTTTTCAGATTACTCAATACAAAGAGTACAACTTTTTACCATTTATGCAGTACAAATTAATTGCGAGGTTGTTTAGTTTCTCAAATTTTTACATCATCCAGCTGAATGGGAAGTGAATTGAATCATACTTCAAAACATCTCAAAATGAGGATAACTAGAAGTCCGATATGAATGCTGTGAAACGGGATATAATGCCGAAACAACGGCCCACAGGAAGCAATACTCATCGTTATTTTTAACATTAACAACAGCATGCTTTACTTCTATGAAGTGAACTTTAACATAGGTTGAATCACCGCCTCTAAATGGGACATAGCTATTAATATTCACTTTTAAATGTAAGACTTCATGTACTGCCCAACGGAATTTTCGAAAACTCCTCTAATTTTATCCGTAACTTATCATACGTTTTCATTGTACCAGACACGTATATTGGTTGAAATATCAATAACGCAATTTTTGTGGCAAAAGTCTTCAACTCAATACTATGATTTTGGGTTGCATGAAATTACAGCCTAAGACCACATTTACCTTTAGCATAGATTGCCTTAACATTAATTTCACCTTACGCAAAACTATTATATGTGTTTAGTAAAATATCAAAGGGTCCTTAATGTTTGACATATTGATCATAATTCCTGTTAGCAACCTACCATTGAAACATGAGTCTAGGGTACCAACGTAATTATGCATACCTTTTTATTGACAATTCCACTACCAACTTTCCTGAAGCGTTCTTTAACCGTCTCAATCTAACCAGATAGCACTTGAACAATGCTAAATTGCTCTAAGCAAGCTTTCATTGGTCTCATAATAAATTTTATGTTTAATTATATCTTGCAATAGCTTGATATTGGTGTTAACTATACGGATGTGCCTGGCAAATTCCTTTTGTTTTTCAATAAGGAACAATGCGCTTTGTTAAATTAACCATCTCACTACTACTTGGCATACTCATAGCTAATATGAAGCACACACGTAACAATGAACTTTAACAAATTGCTCTTACAACGGTTCTAGTCACGATTGTAAAAATATGATGCACAGACAGATTAAGCAATAATAGTTACTCTTTACGTTTAACAAATTGCTCCGGTTTACAATAAAACAGTCACGATTGTAAAAATATGATGCACACACTGGTGATTAAGTAATAATAGTTGCTTTTACTTTAGGTAATTTGTTGTTGTGACGATTGTAATGTATCGACTGACGTGGACTGTTCTTTATCTACTTATATAGAGATAATTTCACCTTTCACCTTTTCAGAAGCTACGACTCAGCAATGAATCGTCTTTGTTCTCTCAACTTGAAAATTGTAAGCATAGACTTTGAAGCGTTGACAATGGATCACCTTTGTTCTTGAAAGAGATGTATTTAGAATCTATTTTATAAATCAACCAGAACAATGGATCGTGTTTGTTCATTTCTCAAAGGTGTGACCTTGAAAATTGTAAGCATAGACTTTGAACCGTCGACAATGCATCGTCTTTGTTCTTGATTTCAGAATTTTAGAAGCTATGACTCATCCATAACAATAGATCGTCTTTGTTCTCATGTGGCCTTGAAAATTGTAAGCATAGACTTTGAACCGTTGACAATGAGCCCTCTTTGTTCTTGATTTCTCAGAATTGAGATGTAGATAACAATCTATTTTATATCTCGACCTGAACAATAGATCGTCTTTGTTCTCTCGTGACCTAGAAAATTGTAAGCATAGACTTTGAAGCGTTGTCAATGGATCGCCTTTATTCTTGATTTCAGAATCGAAGTGTATTTAGATAACAATCTATTTTTTATAAATCAACTAGAACAATGAATCGTCTTTGTTCTCTCATGTGGCCTTGAAAATGATAAACATAGACTTTGAAGCGTTGACAATGTACCGCCTGTTCTTGATTTCCTAGAATTGAGATGTATTTAGATAACAATCTATTTTTATAACTCAACCAGAACAATGAATCGTCTTTGTTCTCTTTGTGGCCTTGAAAATTGTAAGCATAGACTTTGAATCGGCTTGAACAATGCATCGTCTTTGTTCTTGATTTCCTAGAATTGAGATGTATTAACTCGACCTGAACAATAGATCGCATTCTCGTATGGGGAAACGGTTGCGAAACAGCTATCTGTTTTGAAACGGACCCCTATTTTAGAAACGGCTACCTGTTTATAGGAAACGGCTACCTGTTTTAGGAAACGGCTACCTGTTTAGGGAACGGCCACCTGTTTAGACCACTTGAGGCACTGAGGCGTGGCTTTGAAACATGCATAGACTTGTTGAGACTGAGGGCAATGACTTTGAGGATACAGCTGTGTACGATAACCTACAAAACAATGAATCGTCTTGTTCTCTCATGTGGCCTTGTAAACATAGACTTTGAAGCGTTGACAATGTATCGTCTTTGTTCTTGCTTTCCTAGAATTGAGATAACAATCTATTTCTAACTGAACAATGGATCGTCTTTGTTCATTTCTCATGTGACCTTGTAAAATAGACTTTGAACCATCGACAATGCATCGCCTTTGTTATTGATTTCCTAGAATTGAGATAACAATCTATTTTTAGAATAACGGAACAATAGTCTTTGTTCTTTCATGTGGCCTTGAAAGCATAGACTTTGAACCGTCGTTGAACAATGCATCGTCTTTGTTCTTGATTTCCTAGAATTTCAGAAGCTATGACTCAGCCAAAACAATAGATCGTCTTTGTTCTCTCATGTGGCCTTGAAAGCATAGACTTTAAACAATGGGCCTCCTTTGTTCTGATTTCTCAGAATAGGGCGTGGCGTATTTTGTTGAAGAGTTTGCAGAGCACACCTTACTTTAGTAATGTTGTTCTCCAGATGCACTAGAATCACGTAGGGGAAAATTTTCGTGTTCGGCTTTGTTGAATATTTTAGTAGTATGAGGGTCTGGTTGGCGAACGTGAATGTGGAGAGGTATCTTGTTGTGAGAAATATAATTGACAGAGAACGCCCAGCTATCATACCAACCGGGAAAATCGAGTCCGAGACCCTGAGCAGATCTTTACTGTTTCTACCTTGGCTACATGAAAGCGTAAGGTACAATAAATATAAAAGTTTTTTTGAACTTATTTGTTTTATTGAATATTAGAAAATACGCGTCACCAGTGTCATAGTCTTTATTCACGTTATTCATTTATTCACGTATACTTTGAGACATTAAATTCCTTTATTCTATATCGAGTGCTGGTGACGTCGGTATTGTGTGATTGTTTGATTTGTTATTATTTCTTTTTTAAGGTATAACTAAACATTTACATCAACGTAAAAGGACATGTGACGCCAATCTTGAATTCTAGAAAGCGCTTTTGTAGGTGTAAAATAAAGGATTTTTAATTTTGTACGATTCTTAAAAGATTTAGTGTTTCAATCCGTATTTGGTAACCCAAGCTTTTGTTTAATATGTTGTTATTGATTGTGCACTTGAACGATTACTTGTTTTGAAGTAATATAATAGATGTCCGTTAAATTGAATTATTGAGTTTCTTTTAAGTACTAAATTTCTTTTGTACAAGATCAGTATATCGATGCAAAAGAGTGTTAATCTTTTCTTGGTCTATATTATTTCTACGAGTTGTACTCGCATAATGATTTAATTTAGCACGAATATTGAAAGAAGAATTTGGTAAAGAATTTAAAGTTGAAGTGCTGAATAATAGGAGCTTAACTGTGGTGCTTGGGAACATTACGTTCCAAAATCTGTAAAGATCCAGAAATCTGTACAAAAATCCTTTATTTAATTATTTATTTTGTTCGTTTATGTTTTAGAAAAATGCTACGGTGTAGTTAAAAATTATATTTTCTTTTGTAATCAACAAATCGTTTAAGATTTCGCAAGATTACAAGAATACCACTTCATTTTTGGTCCAATGTCCGATTGCAATTAGATCACTGTCCGATCACGTTAGAGCGCACTATATGAGTAACGGACGCAAATTAATCGAACGTAAATTTCGCGTAAGAACTTTTGTGATTTTTATTGCAAATATCTTAATTCAAAAAGAACTTAGCGTTTTTGCTCATCTTAGCATCGTGATTTTGCGGCTTCAGTTAGATCTGTCACGTTGCATACCGATAATACGAAGAAGCGGTCATCACTAGAGGACCCACATTAGCAGCAATCAAAGGCCGAATACAGCAGGAGCGAAGAACAAAATAAAAGAAGTATTCAGGACACTGCCACCACCAACTAAGGATCGACGTCTATAAAATAGATATTAATAAAAATATTTTTAATTAATTTTAATTTATTGTTTTATTTTGACATTTGTTTTCCTCCTTTTCTATTTGGTTTCTGATTTAGTCTTTATTTTAATCACCCAAATTCTTTATATCAATTTTTTCTTTTTACTTTCAAAATCTAACTAACAACAATAATTTGACCAAAAAATTTTGGTCATCACTCAAAATTTTCCGACACCAGATGATCAATTGATAACCTTCAGGCACTTTGAGTTACCTCAAAATGATTTGAGCTACGAAGGGACCACTTCGATTTTAATAACCTCCTTCCTAACAATTCCGTAAGAACGTTCACGATTTGTTGAAATAAGAGACCAAAGGCATTCAATCACAAGCAATGAAATTTGGCTGTGTTTCTACATTCAGCAAGCATTCCACAGAGTCTGACACGCCGGTTCTGCACAAGATCCGTAATAATTGATTTTAACTTATTCGTACCTGACCAATTTAGGAAAAGTAGGAAAAATTTGATTTCCAATACAGCAGGCAACAATTCTTTAGCCTTATCCTCCAATTATCTGACATTCTCGAAGTCCACAAAGTACGTTAAGTTTATGACAATTTACGGTTAATCAACAGCAAACATGCCTCATAAAAAAATTACTGAGAAACAATTTAATAAAAAAACATTTTTTACATTAATTGAAAAATTAAATTTGAAATTTTGTAAACCAAGAAAGACTACATAAGATGAAGTCATATGGAACTTTTTGAACCATCAATTTTAGGTGAACACTTAAAAACAAATATTGTAGAATCATTATAAAAATTAACACATAATTATTATGGATTTTAGAATACAAATATAAATAATAACTTTTTTGTGAACGTTTTTTGACGAAATTACAGTAATGATACAACACAAACCAAATATAACCCAATCACAAAGCAGAATCAGTAGGTAAGATTGGTGACTTTTGGGCACCACAAAAAGGCCACATTTGTTGCCACAAAACCAAGGTCCCACCGTACCAAGGTCAAAAAGCGCAATGTGTGACCTTTACATATCATTACCACAAAAGGTCACAAACCCCTTTCCTGTTCCACAACTACAAGGCTATCACATATCAACCACAAAACCAGGGTCCGCTCCCTTTTCTGTTCCACAAAAGGCTATACCACGCTTTCCTGTTTCACAATTACAAGGTCATCCCTGACCTACTTTATTTACCACCTTTCATACCCCACTTGTTTTTTTGCCCACTTGTATGATTTTTGCTCAACCTCACTTTTTTACCAAATAAAAAAACAAAAAAATATATTTTTAATGTATTACTCAGATATATGATTTTCTTTAGGAATAAAACATTTTGATTTAGTACAAGTGCAGAAGGTCCTCCACTTCCGTTTCAGTACATCTGCGCGGACGTGGTGCGAAGCAAACGTGCAATGGGTGCCCATCGTAGATGTTCCTGTAACGGATTGACATCTGGCTGCCATCGGTTTATTCTAACCCCACATGAAACATTCAACCGTATCGTCTGAAGATGTGGAAATGAACCCTGCAGCAAGCGATGAGGGTAGTGAACTCCAGACCATGTTCGATACGTTAGTCGTTTATCGAAACAGTTGTAATACTAATAATAAAAGTTTGGGTCACATGTTAACATCAGCGAAACAGTAAGATACTGACAGGAAATAATGTTTCTATAATATATACAATAAACAATATAAAAATATATACAATATACACTAAAAAATAGATACAGTAAATACTGTCTACAATCATCACACAGTATACATGAGTCATCATCGACATCGTATAACTGTAGAGGCCCACGACGAGCACCAATATTCGTGGACAGGTGTATCGCGCAGTCCACCGCTCCATATGCATATGATGGTCCAGTACGCGGTAATTCCTGGTTTCAATAAAACAATGAAAAATTTGAAGTCCACCAGATGGTATCGAACAGTATTGATACAATGTGGGCATATTGTTACAGCTTGCCCAAAGTGTCGCGTATTCCCTCATTTGGTATACCACCTGAATTCCACTGAACCAGTTCATAATTATTTCGTAGCACTTTGTTTATGGAAGGGTAGTATTCCTTCCTTTTCAAAATTTACCCAGTTGGGAATTAATTGACACTCCGTCCGTACTAATTTGAAATAGGGTTTGTGGTTGGTAATTGTCTTAATGTCTTGCACTGGAGTAACTGACATAGTGAAGATGGTAACTATGGTTATGTAAAAACCCCCTTTAAGTATACGAATAATACTGAGGGGGTTAACCTTGTGGATGACCTTGCTGTAAAGTGGAAAATTAATAAGTATTGAAATTTGAATAGTGGAACGAAAAAAACCTTGAAAATGTAAACAAGAGTAAAGCAATGTGGTAAATCGTAATTACGTAAGTTTGAGGAAACATAGTGGGAGAGTTCATAAAAGGGAAAATGTAAACAGTATGTATATTGGATAACATCCGGTCAAGATAGAAAGGCGAAGATTTGGTGCTATAATTCAATAAATATTATTTTTGTTAAAATGGCATTATTTCTTAAATAAAAGTAAAAAAATTTGTTAGTTGGTCTATACCCAAATTTGGATTTGAGCCATAAAACTTGGAACGAAATGGTAGTGGTGTTTGACAACAGGAATGGCTATATTATAAATCAAGGGATTATAATTATTTTACAGTCCTAAAACATGGTACCTACCAAATATAAGATGTCTGTAGAAAATATTAACAAAAAAAAATTAACGCCTTGTGTGGAGAAATTGAGTCTATTTGGATGGGAGTCATAAAAGTTAGGAAGTTTTAAGAAATATATTAGATTGGAAGATATGTGAATTTAGAGTTTAAAAAAATAAGTGAAGGACAATTCCGAATAACATTAAAGTTATAGTCCATTCTATGTATTTGAGGCAACAAGCCTGCCCGGGAAATGGAAGTATTTGCCAAAAAAATAATGGATATATTTACCAATTAAACTCGGGGGTGGT
>JARFJB010001310.1:0-31576 GCA_036346205.1 Vesta saturnalis
ATATGTCATTGAAGAAGATACAAATTTCGGCAAAATAATTTATTTTATTTCCAGAATTGTTGATTTGAAACTCATATAAATATTGGATGTATTTATTTATAAATTTAGAGACAAACGAAAATAAGAAGAATTAAAATTTTATAAATATTGCTCAATTTGCTGACCATTATGGTCAAGACAAATCCTACATCTCCGAAGAATTTCTTGAATGGATCTTAATAAAATAGGGTCTTAAACGTAGTTCTTCAAAGGCTTCTCTTGTAGCATTCATCAAAGCTTCTTGAGTTTCATACTGTCTTTGATGAATTTTATTTTAAGGTAGCCCCACAAAAAAAATCTAAAATTGATAGGTCTGGGGACCTTGCTGGCCAATTAACTGGTCCATTGTTACCAATCCAATGGTTTTGAAACATTGTATTGAGGTAATCTCTTACTAGTCTTGCATTGTGGCAAGGTGCCCCGTCTTGCTGAAAATAAACCTCTCTTAGCTGGGCTAACGGAATATCATCAATCAATTCTGGAAGGCAAATGTCCAAAATTTCCAAATATCGTTGATGGTTCAAATTGCCTTCAAACATGTAAAATGTTAATCTGCCTCCTAAAATGAAACAGGACACATTGAACCCAAACCTGCCTTGCTGCTGACGGATCACGGTAACATGCCGATTTTCGTTAGACCAGAAACGATTCGTTGCACGATTGTAAATTCCGACGGAGCTTATATGGCTTTCATCCGACCATATAACTAAACGACCAAAATTACCATTTTCTTCACTTTTCTGAATATACCATCTACAGAAATCGATACGCAATTGAGCATCACCCGGATGCAAGTGGTGGATGACTTGAGGTATATATGGTTTATAATGGTATTTTTAAATATTTTTGATACTTTCGTTTTGAAATGCCCACCGATTCTTCTATTTTTCTGCAAGACGTATAATTTTCGTTAACAGTGACCTCTGCAAGGACATTTATTTCATTATTTTCTTCGTTTTCTTTTCTATATGTTTTGGCGCGTGGCCTTTCAAACGATCCGTGATTTTCCAAATTTTGTTTTAACCTAATGAATGTTTTTTACACGGTTGCCTTCTTTCCGGAAATCTATAATATTCACATTTTATTTAACTCAAATGATGACTAACATTCCAGTAAATATAAATACCTTTCAAAATATATTTCCTTCGCTTGCTCTGCATTAAAATTTGTTTGGTAATAAACCCCAATCATATCTAATTTCTCATAGTTCTCGTACCCTAAATTATTCGCCATGGTTTGAAACTTTGTAAAAATTCAAAATAACGAAAAGAATATTGAAAACTTTACTAACAATAAGGATCTCAACAATCAACAAATTTGCAAATATTGACAAATGTCAAAAAATAAAGTTGCCATGGTAAAACAATTGCAGTACCAAAGGCCACTAACAAATCCAGTTAATAATTTGAAATACTGCGCTATTTGTATAAAAAATGATGAATGCTATACATATTTGAAATGCTTAGAACAAGAGAAATTTAATTATGAGAAAATAGACAGGGTGTCCCATTTAAAAAATGAAGTTGATCCCGATAACTTTTGACCTGACCCGTATACTCATTCTGAAAACAGCACTGCATTCTACGGAAAAAATTATATAAAGAACACTTTTCACTTTTTCTATAAGTTATCGTATAGCTGAGATACGGGGGCTGTCTCAAAATGCAACTTTTTCAAAAACGCCCTGTATCTCAAAAATGAGAAGAGCTAGAGTAATTCTGTTTGTGTCATCTTTCGTTTCACAAAAAAGTAGCCAACGTTCTCGAAAACCGCATCTCTGTATCTTTGCTAATAACTGAGATACCCTGCGAGGACAACCAAAATGGGACAACCTGTACAGATGAGATAGTAACTAATCATTTTGTAAATTAAGTCAATTTCTCCCATGCGGGAGTTGTACTTGTTCACAATACTTGATTTTGGAATTACTATGTACTTTGACTCTTTTTTAGATCAACGCTTACACTAGTCTTGAGATTTTACCTGCAAGCCTGTAGACGCTAGCAGTTCGAGTGTATCAAATGAACGAGAGTGAAAGAACACTTTTTCACACAAAATTTTTTATATAAAATTATCATAGTCCCGAGACTACATTTAAAGTAAGATGAAGTTAATATTTGGCAGTTTTGTTGCTTTTGGTACAAAAACCATCAGTTTGAGTGTTAACTTCCTCAAATAAAGAATTGGCGTAAGAAATTCTAAAACCTAGGAATTTCAAAATGTCTGCAGATTTGTCCCATAATTTTTTTCGATAGCCTCTTTGTAAAATCCACGAGTCAGCCACTCCCAAGTCAATTAAATGGAGAATAGATTTAACGGTCCATTTTTTTAGTTCGTGTTGTACAGATGAGATAGTAACTAATCATTTTGTCAATAAAATCAAGTTCTCCCATGCGGGAGTTGTACTTGTTCACAATACTTGGTCTTGGAATTACTATGTACTTTGACTCTTTCTTAGAACAGCGTTTACACTAGTCTTGACGTTCTACCTGTAAGCCTGTAGACGCAAGCAGAACGAGTGTATCAAATGAACGAAAGTGAAAAAACACTTTTTCACACAAAATTCTTTATATAAAATTATCATAGTCCCGAGACTACATTTAAAGTAACATGAAGTTAATATTTGGAAGTTTTGTTTCTTTTGGTACAAAAACCATCAGTTTGAGTGTTAGCTTCCTCAAGTAAAGAATTGGCGTAAGAAATTTTAAAATCTAGGAATTTCAAAAGGTCTGCAGATTTGTCCCCTAATTTTTTTCGATGGCCTCTGTATAAAATCCACGAGTTAGCCACTCCCAAGTCAATTAGATGGAGAATAGATTTAACGGTCCATTTTTAGTTCGTGTTGTACAGATGAGATAGTAACTAATCATTTTGTCAATAAATCAATTTCTCCCATGCGGGAGTTGTACTTGTTCACAATACTTGGTCTTGGAATTACTATGTACTTTGACTCTTTTTAGACCAGCGCTTACACTAGTCTTGAGGTTCTACCTGTAAGCCTGTAGACGCAAGCAGAACGAGTGTATCAAATGAACGAGAGTGAAAAAACACTTTTTCACACAAAATTTTTATATAAAATTATCATAGTCCCGAGACTACATTTAAAGTAACATGAAGTTAATATTTGGAAGTTTTGTTTCTTTTGGTACAAAAACCATCAGTTTGAGTGTTAGCTTCCTCAAATAAAGAATTGGCGTAAGAAATTTTAAAATCTAGGAATTTCAAAATGTCTGCAGATTTGTCCCCTAATTTTTCGATAGCCTCTGTATAAAATCAACGAGTTAGCCACCAAGTCAATTAAATGGAGAATAGATTTAACGGTCCATTTTTTAGTTCGTGTTGTACAGATGAGATAGTAACTAATCATTTTGTCAATTAAGTCAATTTCTCCCATGCGGGAGTTGTACTTGTTCACAATACTTGGTCTTGGAATTACTATGTACTTTGACTCTTTTTTAGACCAGCGCTTACACTAGTCTTGGGGTTCTACCTGTAAGCCTGTAGACGCAAGCAGAACATTTTTCATCTCAAACCTCTGCACCACTGAAATTTTACCATCTGTTTTAACTGACATTTCAGAGGAACCTCGCCCAAGTCTTGCCATTGTCTTTTCAGATGTTAACTGCACACGCCTAGGAATTCTTGAATTCATTATCGTACCAGTGACCGTGATCTTTTTCTGAAACATATGTTTCAAGAGGGATATTGTAGTGAAATACCTGTCAATGAAAATATATATGTACCTACGTTTAAGGTTTCAGTTAATCTAATGCCGGCTGAAGGGCCAATCCCTAGGTTTTTGATTTTTCATTTGAAAATATATTTTTTCCGTGGTAAATTTTAAAATTGAGTACTAGCCCGCCAAACGCAGCACAGACAAAATCTTTAAGCCCCTCGGGGTTTGGTTCACCTATGACAAATTGTTTCAATCTACAAACGCCGGTGAAGGGAATCATTTGTGCGTCGATAGCGACCTCTGGAAACCTTGGTAACATCAAACATCCCTTTCGAATCCGATTAATTATAGGGCGAATCTTGTACAAACGGCCAGACGATTTTTCTTTCAGTGTTACGTTTCTATAGATAACAACTTTTAAATTAACCCTGATTTAAAAACATCCATCCCTAGTCCTCGCAGTAGCGATGATATTAACTTTGGTTATTTTTGCCCAGAACATTTTGACTTGGGGGTACTTCAAGCACAACATGAGTATGGAAATGGCAAAAAACTTTTTAATTTCAGGTAATATTAAATTTATTGGTTTTCCTTTTTCTTCTCAAAATCTTATATTAGTACAGTCGCAAATATTTTGAAAAATTTCTTCATCCAAATACATTTTTAAGTAATCTTGAACTTTCCACTCACGTCGTGTTTGGGGGATTCCTATTTTTTGTCCACCTTGATCGACCAGTACCAGATACCAGTTCGGCGAGTATTCTTTCTCGAACCACACTGGGAGGCTCGTCATCGGAATCTTCATCCAAAAATTCACCAAAGGCGTTCTGTTTCCTCAAGACCTTGTTGAACCTCAGGAATGTCAAAACCACCCTTATCATCAGAGGAATCATCAATTTCAAGGTCGGAGCAGTCGGCATCAAAAAGTTTCTCAATTTTATCATCATCTTCTCCAGGGCGAAGACGTTTTCTTGTTCCAAAAATTGCTAAAAAGAAAAGTATTATCTAAATAAAAATGTTGGACTACGTCCTACTGTCCAATTAAATGGACAAGGTACAGTAACCTAAGAAGTAAGTTTACTAACTTATGTTATGAACTAAAAATATTCTAGACCTATTCCTAAACTATTTTCCTAGTAGTTTAAAACAAAGATAAACATAAAATCGGTACTTACCATCAAATGTTACGAAACGCCGCCATTGTTAACACGTGTATTACTAAGCATTTAATATCACCATGTAACATGTCATTACACCAGATTCGCGCGCAGCACCCGCGTTCGTACTTCTATTACGTTGTACCGAGGATTCCCTGCCGGAAATCTAGTATATGTTTATTGCAGTATCGTAAAAACTAGATGTCCAACATATTGGACAGCAGGATTCAGGAGGATATTGCTTATAAAGTTCGCTACACAGCTTGACATGTATGAAGTAAGTAATGTATACTTGGCAACTATGTTGTTCATTTTTTAGGTTAGTTTTCGTTCATTTCGTTTTTGTAGCTTTGTAGGCCAAAAAAATGTTGTAGAAATTAATCCTATACATTCATCTTCACTCTCCATTATTAACCCTTCGTTTGGCAAGCACAAACCCCCAAAAAGGAGTGAGGCGTGTCCAAATGGATACATTGCCTCGTTTGCCACAGTTTAACTCAGATGTTGCCACTGTACGTTTAAAAGGAGACTACCCCATTTTGCCTATTTTGTCACTATTGCACCATCTTATAGTCTCTAGTATAAAAAGGTTTGTATGTGTTTTTTATCATAGTGCTAAAACTGGGAGTCCTTTTAAAAGTACGGTTGCAAAAATACCTACCAAAATATAAAAAAATAAATTTGTTTAAGTTTTTAATATTATAAGGATTCTTAAGGCCGTCAATATTACGTTGTATGATATGCAATAAAACAATCTTTAGGATGAAGCACAACTTTACATTTCTGCCAACAAATGTTACATTTCTTGAGGCATTTTCCACAGCGCGTTTTTTTTTCTTGGTATAATATAAGATGATCTAATCCATCATATTTAGACTACTCGTGGAGCTCAACAGACTTTCGGCTAGAACCTCTTCTTGTTGATTTTTTAAAAAAACTCGAGGATGTCAACTGCTAAGGACCATCTAAATGGTAAATAATCCAGTTTGCCTCAATCTGCTATGTCAAGGTGCCACGAGATTTGCTCGGCCATATCAACGCATTGACTAAATAGTGGAAAATACCACTTTTTCAACGAATTGAGGTTTTATATAAAGTTATGTTTTCATCTGCCCGATCAACCCCACCCATATTTTTATTATATACTTTTATAATGTTGGCCGAGAAACATAAACGGTTTCCTAAAATTCTTGGGAAAATCTTTTACCTTTGGTAGTTGGAAGTACTTGAACACGATTTGAATTTTCCCAAGTCAAAGGTACCCCGACCTTCCTTTTAATCCCTGAAGAAGGGATAGCGACGTAAAAAGATTTGCAAAATAGAGGTGATGGGGCGTTAGAGGGTAATTTTTCTCCAGCACGTCAACAAAGCGCAGACCAACATTGGAACCTAAGTCGTACTGATTATATTCTTCGGACAAAGTAATTGATGAAGCTTGGTATGGCTCGAACCACTTAATATGTCCAAGCCTGCTGCTGGTGTCCATTCATAGTTTATAGCTCCAACGTATCGGTTTTCCACGAATAAATTGTTTTGTCGAATTTCGACCATAATAAGGGACCATTGACTCATCAATACTACGGTCTCTTCAATTTGTGCAAAATTTAGAAACCTTTCATGCAACATATCCACTAGCGGTGACATTTTGGAATTGTCGGCTTTGTCGAGATTCGAGTTATCGTTGCAATAAAATATTTGTATTATATATCGAAATCTGTTTCTTGACAAACCAATTTAGTGTCATTTGAATTTTCCAAAACATTTCTATCTTTGGTAATGAAACAACCGCTCGGAAGTATTATGCCGATAAAACAGAGATTTCATTTGCAATTATGTCACCTTCTCTGTTGTGTGACTGGAATGTGTATTCGAATAGCTCACAATCATGCCGATGGTTGCATTGTCAAAAAATGAAAGAATTTACGAACCGGAGTTAAATGCCTTTTTGAACCACTGGTATTAGTCCAGTCAATGTTTTCTTCTGGTACAATATCGCCATTTTTCCAGCACAACTTTAAAATATTTTTTTTTGTTGGCTACCTAACTGCCTCGATCTTGCTTCGTTTAACAAAAATTGACAACAGAAAATCATCCTCACTATCGAAGTCGCTGTTGGTAGGTAGGATTTCGTCGGGGTCATTCATAACTTCAGATTCAGCTCGTAGTTGGTGTCCAGGTAGGTTATGTACTTCTTCTCGACTGTCTTCATCTGTTTGAACCTTATTTGCATTTTCTGGATGAAAGATAACTATATTCTTGGACTAACCGGTATCCTCGTCTAAATTCTCAGCGTCTTCTAATAATTCGTTAATAGTTAATGGTTTTTTTCAAAAATTTCTACAATACAAAAAATAAATAACAGCTAATTTTTCCACTGCTCAGAAAAAAGACACCAAGATACAGACACTCATGTACAATATTTACGAACGAGCAGATCTAATGTTACAACTACATAAGTTGCGATCTTCATGAAAGTTACCATATTTTATTTTAAGAAGCAAATCTACTGCTGTTTCTTCAAAAGGATAGTGCATATATCTGAGCATAGTTTCCACAAGTTTTGGTGCTAATTAGGTTAAGGCAACATAATCAATCATAAATAATCATAAAATAAGAGTAAAATTGCCGTTAAAAGAAAATAAATTTATTACTGAAAAAATTTCAAAAAGTGAAAAACAAATACAAGAATTTGTGGTGGTAAGTATTGGAACAGTTGCAGTACCCTTTCAAACACAACCTGAACTTGCCCGAAGTCACCTTAGGCCATTCAAGACACCTTATGCTAGTTATTCCTTTTTTGCGGTTCCTGCACCGTCCTTTGCTTGATGATGCTGGAAAGTGAGCGTGCAGGTCAAAACGTGTGTCTTCTGCAGTGTGAGGTGCAGTAGAGTTCCTTATCACATGGCCGGGAGCTGCTTATTTTACGTAAGGTCAGCGCGATACGTAGCTTAAACATTTTAAGAATTCGATTAGGCAAATCCTCCAATAGTTTTGCCTGGCTTCCGCAAGAGCCATGCGTTCAAAAGACAAATATCTAATAGCTGAGCGAATAGGTACTTTGTAGTACCAAGTGTTAGACTTCCAGGAAGTTTGGTACAATGCTACCATGATATCGGCCGCATCTACCCCGTCCATTTTTACATTCTAATTCTTCACTACTCTTGGACCGAGAAGATCGATTCTCTTCCTTTTTGTTTACAGTACCTTCTGATATTACCGATGGGGTCTGCTCCGACATAATTACTAGTTAATTGCACGTCTTTATTCTTAACCCATTCAATAAACACCAGTTTGTTTTTGTTGTCGACTCTGGTAAATTAGCCCTCTTGGTGCTTTACTTATTGCTTTGAAATGTCACTTTTTATTAGGTTGGACCTAATAGTGCCCAAAGCAACTATACCGTAGTTGTAGTGCAATCTGTGCATTAGTTCCAGTGATATAAAATAATCATCAAGATAGACCTATCATTACTGGATTTGAGATGGTTTGACATGATACCAAAACTACCCTTACTCCGAATCCCATACCTTGTTCGGCAAGTGGAAACTCACGATAAAATGCCATCACACACAAAGAAATCGTACACAATACAGTACAGCTCTTGCGTAGAACTTAATGCCCCATTGTGTTGGTTTAGAAGGTATGTACTGTTTATGCGAGCCACCTCTTGGTTCCTTAAATGATATCATCATTTCGTAACTTGATTGTCGTTTTTTTAGATTTGTCCGAATTTTTCGCAGAGAAAGTTCATTACAGGTCATACCTTAAAATATCGGTCAGAGTTAATTTGGGTATCGTCAGTAAAATGGAGGAATTTACGGATTTTTCGATATTTTATAAGCGATATCACGCTGACGACCTTATCATAACGCAGCTCCTGGCTCCGATAGTCAGTATAGGAAGGAAATTTCACAACGCCCATGATAACCTCAATATTTAAGTTTATCAAGGTCTTCTTGAGTGAACTTCATCAATTGGTCCGTTTTTTTGAAGAGAATATTTGTTATTTTCCGCAACAAATATTTTTAAAGATTCCTCTGTAAAGGATCTTTTAAAATAATCGCACTAGGTAAGTAATTGGTTGTAATGAGGCACATTAAACGTTTTAGTAGGTACATCTATCGGCCAGTGGAACACCTTATCCTTAAATTCAAATATTCTCTTCCTGTTTTTCACAATTCTAATTTTCTCTTGTTAGAGACAGGCTCTAAGACATGCTGCCCCCTCCTATTGCTACTTCGCGTTGAGGAGGGCGTCGCAGTTTGTGTAGAAGATGTAGAGGGAGTTATTGAACTGAATGTTCCAACGGGCTCTTTACTAGTCTTTTGCGTGGTTGACAACGAATTATGTGATTCAAAGCTTTCGGTACTATAGCAGGAGTTGGCTGTCAGAAAATTAAGAGTTGGTCGTTTCCTAAAGTAAACTTGTGAGAAATGACAATGATTTACTCACGACTTCCTTCGCTGACTGTTTGGCTGACACAGCGTCGAGTGCAGCAACCTCTTGAAGCGTCAACATAGAATCTGGAGGGCCAGCTGATCCGTCCAATTCCTTCAACTTCTGGAAGCAGAAATATGGGTCGTCGACGTCGTCCAATAGTTGAGCCACTTCTGAAGATAATAAACGTAAAGGAGATGAACCGCAACTATCAGAGTGGTAGTCTACGCCTACCTTTCGCAATTCTAACTCTTCTTGATCGGTTTCCTCCGCCTGAGAAGCAGTATGCTTAGGGACAAAGGTTATAGCCATCATTTTGCGAAAGGGCCCACCTGCAATAATGGAAAGTATAATGAACGATTTATGATTTCCACCAAAGTGTCCCACTGGATAATACTGTATTAGCGGTTGTACATGTGGTTAACTAACCATATGTTCAACTGAATACATAAAGCCATGGCATCTGAATATTCGGTTGTCTGGCACATTATCCACCTCGGCACACATAATTGCGACCTCTTAGAAACGGGCTATCAGGCAATGTGTCCATTTTTTATCGCACTTTGTAGTGTTAATTGGTTTTAGTTATTTACTGATGGTACAGTTTAAACCAAAATTACAAAATGTTTTCTAAAATTTCAAACTAATGTCCAAGTTTAGTCTCCATACGGACACCTTACCACAGTTTCGATAAAAGAAACACTATTTTTCTTACATTCTTTTATTTTTGAAATTGGTGAATCCAAGTGGATATACATTATTAAACGATGGGTTAATAAAACATGTCATAAAGCTAATAATAATAATTTATAAGAAGTGACAGTTCTATATTTACATTTAGCTTTTAAATGTTTTCGCCACGTAACCATTGGTGGTTGTTCCTGTTGGTAAGGCATCGTCTATTATTTAAAAATGTCAAGGGGAAGAAGGATGGACGTAGTAGCTAATAAAATACTTTTGTAATTGGAATTTGATAAAAAAACTACTTTAGGAATACGTTTAAGAAAAAAAAAACGTATACGATGCAGAAGCAATTAACACGGATATTCACCATTTTAAATGTAATGATTCACGCGGCAACATTGTTTTTTACTTTCTTCACTAGAGAAGAAACATCTATTTTCCCCGCCCTTTTTAGAGACGAAAACAATTGTTTCCAAGGTGGTTCTAGAAATTATTCATTGATTAAGCTCACCAATAGTTAAAAAGCACTGTTTTCAATAACAGTCCATGGTTTTGCAACAAATTGCATTTTGTCTAATGAGAAAAATGAACGGGAATATCTTAGGAGTGAGAGGTAATATGGAACATCTCATTACTAGCAAATACACAAGTAACATCAAACAAAACAAATATATTTCATAAAACAGGCTACATATGTACTACTTTAAATTATGTTGGCAGCATTGAACATCTACGTGTCAACCGCTCTAATATGTATAATACCTGTCAGCAAATGTGCATATATAAGAAATCAGTGGTGTCAATCTAGAAATGTTTATGTTTTACCGGCCTAGGACCGAAACAATGCGTTTCTAGGCGATTTTGAGGATTTAAAAACCAGTGTTGCCGGACGAAAGCACAAAACATAGTTTACACTATAAAAATGTAATTAGGAACAGTTATCAGGATTTGTCTGATCAAAATTCATTTTTCCTACTAACTTTAATCACTAATTAAAAATTATCAGTTTCTAAGACAGTTAAACACTAAAATTAATTACAAAAAAACGATATGGGTTGCCTTAAAACGAGACAAGGAAAAAGAAAAGTTCCGACGAAAATGCAGGAGAGGTCGTAGTTCTGCGATCTGTTGAAGAAAATGGTAATATATCATTACGCAGGAGCAAAAGGGTCACTGGGAATAATGGGATTAGAAAAGTTTTCAAAGGTAACAAAATTCAACCATTTGTTTTGTAAAAATTGCTGGAAAATCGAATTTTTTTAAAAATTGTGGTTCTGAACAGGCTAAGTTCAGCCTAATGTACTAAACCACTCAGGATCACTTATAAGGATGGATAGGGAGTATTGAATTGAGAAGAAATGCCTATGAACGGCTACCTTAAATTGTTTCATATCATAAGTGATAGGAAAGCAGGAACTAGGAAGATCATTCCAAAGTTTAGATGCCGTCTAGAAGAATGTGAATTTCACCCGTTTCGTACGACAAGTGGAGATTTGTGTTGCATATTGATGATGTGAATGAGCAAACCGAGTATTCCTAGCAAATGTGGCCCGAGATGGTATCAAATAATGTAATTCAGCAGCACAATATCTACTGTAATACTGATAGTGCAAAGAATGAATTGCAACGAATCTTCTGTGCTCAAGACACCTAATCGCTCTTCCTTGAATACGATCAACCATATCGAGCGTGTCTTGGGGAACACCAACTCAGAAATGAGAATTACTTTCGAGATCAGGTCAAATTTAAGTCTTACATAGCAGAAAGAGCTATCGGGAAGTAATTTATTGCTTAGATCTGTACAAAAACCCTGTTTTACCAGTAGCTATTTTACTGACTGACAGAAGACGGTCAGCCTATGATAGATTGGAAGAAACAGTCATTCCCAACATAGAAATATGGTCGGAAAACTTAAGATCTGAACCATTCATATTTACAACAGGAAATGATTGATATTTTTTGGCGGACACTGAGTTTTGTTAGTATTAAATTTCAGCTTCATGTCTTGATTTGAGCTAGAAGGTGGATTAATACAATGGGTAAGCTGAGGTGAACTATAATAAAGAGTGAGATAAGGAATAAGATTATTTATGTGTAATAGAAAAAGTGTAGGAGCTGTAACTGGTCTCTGTGGCACGCTCCCGTTAACGCCAACTTCTTTTGAAAAGAAGCGATCAACTACGAAACTTATTCGTTCTTTATCAAGAACTGTAAATGTAATTGATGAGCGTATCCCAAACGAAGTGGTCAAACAATTTTGAAATTACTTAAAACATGTAATTGTTTCTGATGATTCAATATTTATCACAAATGGAACTGTTTGTTTGCAGAATTGTAAATTTTGGAGTAAAGAAAATCCCAATTTCACTATTAATTGCAGAAGTTAACACTACAAAAAAGTAAATGTGTATTGTGCCCCACGACAAGACTATTGGGTCGTATTTTTTGGAAACTTATATTACCAAACATTCTTATTTGAAAATGCTGAACAATTATTTTTTGGACAAAATGGAAAGTTTTAATTTGAATTATTCCCAAAATTGTGTTTTTCAACAAGGCGGGTGTCCCGCTCATTCTACAATGTTAGTAAGTGGTTACACCATGTGGTTTTCATTTCTGGGGTTTATTGAAGAAAAAGTTTGTAGTCAAAATTTTGGTGATGATTTGCATAGATTAAATAATGCCATTTGTGATGTCATTCTTTTAAATAATTAATTAACTAGTTAGTTAATTATTCAGCAGTTGACAATTGATCTTCAGAAAATTATTTGTCATTTGAGGTGCTAAACTAATTTTGAACAGTGGATTTGATCAAAAGATCCCAAAAATTTGCATACGCGTATAATTTATCATTCTGGACTACTTTTGTCGATAATATTTTCCTAAATTCCATAAAAGTAGTTAACCTTCACCCCGATATGGTTGCTACTCTGCAGACGCTCGCATTTTGATTTGAAAGTTTCGAAAACCTATTTAAAATAAGTTTTAGGTTAAGCACAACTGGCTTACCAAAGGCCACTTTCACACGAAAAAATTTTTGATCCTTTATACTTATCCTCAACACGATCCAGGGACATCTCATATATATATATATATATATATATATATATATATATATATATATATATATATATATATATACAAGATACGTTGTCACCTTAAAAGTTGTACATGATCTGATACTGCGGTCACGCTTTCTCATTCAACAGTGTTGCAGTCTCTTCGCAGGTGACAACTACGCTTCTATATATTTTTCGGTATATATAATATATTAGAACTAAATACGCGGCGACTGTTAACCGCGTTACGTCATTAAAGATAATGCAGTTCATTGTGTGTTTTATGAAATGTAATAAACAATCAAGCTATTGTCTGAAATTACGTATTGCGTTGTTTTGATGCTAATAGAAGTTATAGTAAATACAGCTTGAAATTAAAGCATTTAAAATGCTCAATGTATTTTAATATGGTACAACGTTATTTGTGTCATACTTCTTGTATAAGTCGCAAATAAAACATGGAAAAATAGTTAAAAACTCGAAAACGAAACTTGAGTGTATCATATTTCTTGTGTGTAAGGCTTATAAGACAATGTTGCCGATTTTCATAGGCGCAAACGTAGCCCGCTGTATTGCAACCTCAACTCATATATTCGGAGGCAATTAGGTACCCATTGATATCAGAATAGCGCGATACTAGCGCCAGGGATTTATGGCGGAACAAAAGACCGATTTGGGGTTACTGAAGATAAGTTAACACCTCCAGCTATAACTGTGTTTTTAAGGACGTGATAGGGGCCCAATATCAAAACCAATGACAAACGTTATCACCTCCGAGTAAGGCTAACGTTACATACAAGGTGATAGCGATACTAGTATGTACCTTATATATATATATATATATATATATATATATATATATATATATATATATATATATACATATACCGGTGGGCCTTTGAAAACTTACAATGGCAATATCTTATAAACAAAAGAGATATGAAAAAATAAAAATACTTTTCAACCCCTTAACCTTCACCCGCAGTGACTTAAACATCTTAAATGGCAATACCACACTTGGAACACCTCTATGGAAAGCTTATTCAAAATGTGAATAGTCTAAAGAAAAAAATTGGTAGAATATAATACTAGTTTAAATTCAAGAAGACTTTTATTTAAAGAAAAATAAGTACACTGTAGAAAATAATTACAATAATTGTTCGAAATGACGGCCATTTTGTTCTAGACAGAAGTGCAGACGACTTTCAAATTCTTGTCTAACGTTATTGAAAATGTTTCTTGGAATGTTCTGACACGCGTCTATTATCCTCTGGCGCAATTCATCAAAGGAAGCTGGTTGAGTTTTATACATTAAAAATTTAATGTAACCCCACAGAAAGAAGTGCTTTGGAGTAAGGTCGGGTGACCTTGTGACGACTCCATTGGACCCCTTCTACCAATCCACTGTCGCGGATAAAACTTATCCAGCCACTGTCTCATATTAATAGCATAATGATGATGAGCTCCATCCTGTTGAAAATGCATAATGTCTTCATTAAGAATTAAATTCCATTCTAAGTCCCTTTGATTTTCAATTTCATGGACAAGTAATGGCTCTATTAAATTATTAAGCATCTGCACGTATACGTCGCTGATTAAATTATCCTCGCTAAAAATGGGCCTATTATTCGGTCTCCCAGTATTCCCACGCAAACATTAAATTTCCCAGGATTCTAGGTATGAGTTCTCATCACTCCAGTAGCGATAGTTTTGTCTGTTTACATGACCATTAAAAAAATGTACATTCATCACTAAAAGAAATGTTTCTGGTCAGTGTGGGTTCTCTTTGAATTTTGTCCATCATTGTTTCGCAAAATTGAATTCGTCGATCGGAATCATCGTCACCAAGTTGTTGTAAAATTTTCATCTTGTACGGGTGAAGAACTTCTACTTTCATCTCTTCGTCCAAAACTCTAGGTGTCTGTCTTTTTTTATTTGCAACAGATCCTGTTTCTTGGAATTTTCGTACCAAATCTCTAACGTAAACATGACTTACGTTTCTGCCAGGATGTGTTTCCTTAAAAGCAAAGGCTGTTCTTAAATAGCACTTCTCTTGAGCACCATAAAGAAAAATAATGTCAATTCTTTCTTCCAGGCTGTAAACCATTTTTGAACACTCGAAAAAGTTAGACGAAAGATAAATAACTGTCACTCACAAGTAAATGATTGAAAGAGCGACATTTTGTTAAAAAGAAGAACAAGTCTTCTTTATCACCTAGGTAATTTTGTGTTTTTGTTTTCTTTTCTTGTTTCTGAAATTTGCGGGTACCAGCTATCATCTGGTTCATTTTTAAATTTTCAAAATGACTTACAGAGTGGAACAAAGAATTTAAATTATTTTTCATTAGGATGTGGTGATGAAAAATATGCTATTTAAAAGCAGTCCCTACTTTTTTAAAGTGGGAAGCTTAAGGAGGTTGAAAGATACGCTGTTTGTATTCCCTCCGGTTGTTATAGGAACGGTATTTTTTATTCTTTCATCTTTTTTTCTTTAAAAAATATTGCCATTGTAAGTTTTAAATATATATATATATATATATATATATATATATATATATATATATATATATATATATATATATATATATATATATATATATATATATATATATATATATATATATATATATATATATATATATATATATATATATATATATATATATATATATATATATATAGATAGATAGATAGAATTTGTAGAGTAAGAATTAAAAAAATGCAATACAAATATAAATTATCACGTACTCAAATAAACTAATATGTGTTGGATCCCAAAAACTATCCGGATTAGGGGGTCTGCGGTAACACGGCATGCTTAGGATTCGGTAGATAATGGGTTCGATTTCCGTTACCGTTTACCCTGCACGAGGGAATGGAACACGTTCCCTTTCCATTTTTGTTTCCGAAAACTAACGGGGAATGATGTGTTTGAGTATTCAAAAACACCTCTCAATATCGAGTTGTTCTGTCATTAAATTAATAAAACAGAATTCAGAAACGTTTGGATGATAATAACAGTGAAACAATATACACAAACAAAACAATATAAAGTGAGAAAGCTTACCTTTAATGAACGAACAGGTTGACATTTTAAGTATAGAATTATAATGTACATCGAGTTTGCTGTTTTACCTTAACGAGTTTACCATAACTACTTGTTATTACTTCACTTACACATGTTCTCTTGATAATGATACGTGTTGCATTGAAACACGTTGAGAAATAAATATTTATGTAAACATTTGTGGAATTATGATTGAAACATTAGGGTTATTAAATATTGAAGTCCTCGAAGTAAGGTTAAAGAATGTAAATTTAATTTAAAAAAACGCCTCATTACCTATACTCGCCGTATTTATACATTAACGACTATTTTGTGTACGCGAAAGACACTTGGTCAACGATTTTTACCATCTTAATTAAGTAGCAGTTGAAGTCTAAAAAGCATGTTTTAGAGATACCAAACTAAGACTAATGTTTCAATAAACATCGGTTTGGAATATCTACTAGACAACTCTACAGACACCATAAACTGAAACAGTAACTTGCACCAACTGATAGCGCAGGCAATTTCAAGAATCTTTCATTTCGTTGCTTAGACACTATAAGAAACCATCATATTAATCACAAACGCGAATTCATAATATTAGTGTATTCGTCTATAGCCCGCTGCTATTTTGTTCGCGATGCGGAAGGATTACAGGCGCGCCTAACAACTATTTTTCAGCCAACACGTGTTCAATCCCAGATCATTATTCTATAGCACATGTCACGAAGCCACTATACAGAAGCGACAAGTTCCAATCTGTAGAAAACCCGGGCATCGATGACCTGTACGCTCCGCCACTATCGCACGAGATACCAGATCTGCTTACCACGCATCCATCAACTGACAACCGTTCAAGGCACAGGAAGCTTTTACGGATAGGCCCACTGCGATTGGTCAGACGATGACCATCATCGATAGTAGCGAGAAGATGCCTCCGATAACCCTTTCTCAAAACGAGAACTCCATCGTTTCTCTAAAAATATAAATAGACAAGGGATTGTCTTTTCGAGGGCCTAAGCTATCAGCAAGGAAAATCGGATCCAGCTTGCCTCAACCCAGGACCAAGACTGGCTGATAATGTTTATGTATAGGTGTGGTACTCTGTACCACATATGTCTGAGCGTCTGTCTAGGTGGTTATGCGGGGAGTCTACGTACAAATATCCAAATTCGTCGGTAGTTCAGAGCTATCTCTGAGATGTATCAATGTCCTATTTTTTTTTCTGAATAAGGCAGTAATGACGCCCGATCCCCTTGTGTTGCTCAAGCTACGAACAAAAGAGGACACCAAACAGATGGAAGTGGAGTACATAGCTCGTCATCTAGTCACGGTTAAGGATTTGATGCGGAAGATTGGCACTAAGAAGTGTCACTCTGCATGCTGCCAAGTGCCCAGGAGATTTCTACTTAGGTGAATGCACTGAACTACTCACTGACCGGAAAAAGTGTATGAACCTGTCAAACTACAAGGTTTGCCGAAGTTCCCTCAGCTTCCACCATAAAAGAAGATGCAAACCACACAACAGCGAACACCTTATGGGTCGACTACATTTTGGGTTTCTTTGAAAGTTCCAATATGGAGATGGTCCTTATACATGTTATCCGCAGGGTAAAAGCAGCGTTATCAAAGCTGACCTGTGAAAAGTAATTCTCATGAACGTTCCGTATGTGGCTGTCCTTTTTTTTTGGGTAAACGTGCAAGGTACAACTCAAACAATGGAGTCTAAAACTAAAAACTACTGTATTGGTTTCTATTTTGTGATCCGCTTTAGGATACGTACACTTTTAATCACCATTATAGATATTTTACGTTTAAATAATATTAGCTTCTTTTTCTTATAGATCCAAATGGCCACCCACATCAACAGCTAAACAAGGTCCGTCAACAGGAGACATCACAGCATAGCATCCCAAAACAACTATACCTAGGTTATCTCACCAGCTACTCCTAACAGCACCTACAACCTCGATGTTAACTCAAATGGCATCACATAACACTAACTATCCACAACAATAAACATTCCAATGCTGACAGAGGATCAGACCTTAAACCACGCGCATAAATATTTAAACTGACTTTACTAAGGCCTTTGACCGGATTCCACATGCCATTGTCCTACACCTAAAACAAATATATTGTATAAATGCCCCATTTTTAATTGTATGCGATTGTGTAATAATTTGCCAAATCCCGTAGTGGTTATTTTACTTACTCTTACTATTACTTATATATGTGATTACTGTTTAGTTACCGTCGCAAGAACTCGGTTTTATGTTCATTAGCAACCTATTTAGTCTTAGTTTAGTTTTATTGTAAGTTTTTTGTTATGAACGAATAAGTTCAAAGGTAATTATATAATTAAAAATTATTATTAATTTTATTAAATACATAAATAAAAAGTTTACCTCGAGTAGGATTTGAACCTACGACCTGTACTTTGCTAGAGCACCGCGCTAACCAACTGCGCCACCAAGGTTCAAGCCTTGTAATTTGATTGTAATCTCATTATATTTAGAATTGACATCCGTTCTACATACATAAAGACAAAATTTACATCGATTGGGGCTTGAACCTTGGTCGCGCAGTTGGTTAGCGCGATACTTCAAAGTACAGGTCAGGTTCAAATCTGAGGTAAACTTTTTATTTATGTATTTAATAAAATTAATAATAATTTTTAATTTTTAGTTTAAGTTTATTTTTAATTTTTTTATTTTTATTTAGAGTTCAATTTTCTTTTATGTGCGTTACTTTACTTATTTAATTATGTTTTTATAATTGGATTATTTTCTGTTGGACAATAAACATTATTATTATTATTATTATTATTACTATTATTATTATTATTATTATTATTATTATTTTATTATTAATATTATTATTATTATTATTAAACATATATAACTATATGATTATGCACTCCAATGTTTTAATACAGGATTTAAAAAAAGAATCTCAGTCCCTTTTTCTGCGTAAGTATCTCAGCCTCCTTAGGCGACTTTAGAAGATCCACGTTGGGGTGATTCTGAATAATCCATCTGTCTAACTTGCAGCGTTTAACTTTGGTGACGTCGCATAATGTATCCACCTTCATGTGACGTTTGAAAGATCACCTCAAGAAATTATAACGTATATTGTTTTCTGCAAATTATAATTTTTAAATTGGATTGGTGGGACGCCACGAAAGGTATTCCACACACGAGGTCAAACAAAAATGCAGTTCGGAGCTTTTTGCACCAACCGAGGTTACTGTCGGCACCAGCATTCTGTGTCAGAGTATGGATTTTTTTATGTTATTAATAAACGCTTTAACACTGACGAGTCGATCATGACAACCACGAATTAGTCATATTGAACGACTATAATCATTCTCTTTTGGTATGAGCCCCTCTATGCACTCTTAAGTCATTTCTCATTTATCTATATATTTCATGAATAAAGATATCAAATTGATTAATACTCGAATACAGCAGTTTAGTAGCTATCTTTGTCTACTATATAATCCCTTAATTTCAAGTTTTCATTTTTATTAGAAGCATAGTTATAATAGATTGAAATTTTAAAATTTGAAAATTCCTAACTGCGGTCATGGATAAGTTAGAGAAATCTTATAAAGCTCATTATATTTGCGTTATATGTGACTATAAAATATGCAAATGCAAAAAAAAATACCAGAGCCGTTTTTGAGAAAATCAATTTTGAAAAAAGGACAAGTTTAACCCCGCAATTAAGGGCAACATTTTATTTTTTCAAAAATATTTACTGCATGTACTTACTATTTACAAATTGCGATTTTCAAATTTAAATTAGCTTTTATGGCTTCTTAGTGATAGCGCAAGCGCCGAAAAGTGCTGTAATCGCCATATTGGCCGCCACTTTGAATCTAAAAGTTTGCGAAAATTTTTTTTCGATCGGGGTTTAGGGTAACTAACTTTTCATCAAACATAGACTTTCTGGCTCTAGTTTTGGAAATGCATTCCTAAAAAACCACCCTCACTCCGCCCCCCTTTAATTGATTTTTATGAAAAGCCATTTTTATACGGAGTGTCCAGAAACTCTACGGACAAACTTTGCGTAGTGATTCTAGACCCAAAAATAAGAAAAAAAGTTCATATAAACCCAGGTCCAGAAACGCTTCGTTTAGGACCTACAGAGTGTGAAAAAATTTTATTTTCCTCGGTTGATCTGAGAGACATCGACCAAGTATACCTTTTTTTGCTTAGAACTGAAAAGGGAACAAACTAATTCAAACGGAACGTCAATATACCGGGTGGTAAAAAAGTTAAGGCCAATTAACTTTTAGCATACCACTGTAGATGCCTGCGATACCTTCAGAAATAATGTGGGAATATTATTATAAGTTTTTGTTATGAACGAATAAGTTCAAAACTAAATATGTAATTAAAAATTATTATTAATTTTATTAAATACGTAAATAAAAAGTTTACCTCGACTCGAGTAGGATTTGAACCTACGTCCTGTACTTTGCTAATGTGGGAGTATGTTCAGGGATTCGTCTGTCATTATCAACACGAGTGAGTATGTATCGAAACAAATGGTCATCATGTGGAACACCTTTTGTAACATTTATTTTTTTAGTTTTATTATTTATTTCTTCATTTTCGTTCTTAAATTCAAAGTTAAAATAAAAATGCAAACATACGTTACTTTGATTTTCAATTCCAATTAACTAAGGATTATAGGGAACTAAACCAATATCTCGAAAACGGTTGATCTGAGAGGCATCGACAAAGTATATACCTTTTTTGCTTAGAACTGAAAAGGGAACAAACTAATTCAAACGGAACGTCAATATACCGGGTGGTAAAAAAGTTAAGGCCAATTAACTTTTAGCATACCACTGTAGATGGCGCCCTCTGCAGGCAGCATCAAAATCAATAAAATATTTAAGTTTCTCGACCACAAAAACCCCCGTGCTCCAAATTTCAGGACCATATTCAAATTTGTTCGCAAAATATCGCCATAAAACCGAGGAAAATAAAATTTTTTCACACCCTGTAGGTCCTAAACGAAGCGTTTCCGGACCTGGGTTTATATGAACTTTTTTTCTTATTTTTGGGTCTAGAATCACTACGCAAAGTTTGTCCTTAGAGTTTCTGGACACCTCGTATATAACTTTCAGGTATAGGGGCCCATACCAAATCTCATTAAAATCGGTCAAATAGTCTCGGAGCCACAAACAGGCACATACACAGACAGATATACAGAAATTTTTTTTCGCGAAATCTATGTTTTTCGACTCAGAGAACATGAAAACGTCGAAACATGGCAATATTTTCATATTTATTATTAAAAGAAGTATTAATATTCACTTGTCCGTAGCAAACCCTATACGTCTCGAATTTCAAAGTAACCATTCAAGATTTCACCGTGTGCTCTGTTGGAATTAATTACCAACCAGCTACATATTACCCAATTTCGTGCGTATAAAATTTCTAAACAATGTGCCAGGATCTTTTCGAGCCACTTGGTGGAACGCTTATTTTTCTACACCAACATGTGTTTTTTTCTGCTTTTCAATCCTTAATTACACTCCTTTCAATCTTAGTTACCTAAAATACATACAATAAATACCCGGAAAAACATTATCAAATTACAACTTATTGACAAGAAATCAAAACTCTTTAATTATCCTTTTTTCGCGGTTATAATTGGGATTACCCTGTTGGTATTACAATAATAAAATTTTCTCGTTCCGCGACCTACAGGGTTAGTGTGATACCTATTTGGAATCTTCATGATAATGCTTTCGAATGACATCTACAGTATGTCCAGGATTAAATGGGGTACATGGGGAAATTGGAAACGGTAATAGATACAGAATCGGTTAAATGCGGAGGAGAATGCTGCGTATTTAGGTAACTTGTTTTGGACCGAGATATCTCCGTTTCACAGAAAATTTAGAGTTGTTTCGCTTATTTAACAAAGAAACGTGCTATTGGTTAAACAATCTTCTAAATCAATGCCTACTTCAGTCAAACTGCAATGTCGCTATTTTTGAGCATTTTTTTTACCGGATATAGGGGTACTGTGCGTGGTTGGAAATGTGTTTTTATGACGATTTCAAATATGTAAAAATCTAATATGGCGCCCATAAGAAAAACAAAAGTTCCGTACGATTGCGTAAAACTTAGTAGACCTGAGATTTTTTAATGTCTGCATTGTCCATTACCCCTATCCTAAAAATCTGATGAGTGTATCTCTTACAACAAATAAAATATGGAGGTTTTTAGAAAAATGGGTATTTTTCGTTTTCAATTTCAATTATGGATTAATTTTTGTAAATATAAATCCGAATTGTTGATGAGCACCTAAATGCGAAACTTTTCCCATTTGATCGATCTTGTAACTATTACCCTTTTTCCATGTACCCTATTTTATCCTGGACACACTGTATAGGGTGTCATTTACAATTTTTACTTTGTATTGCGCTCGAAAAAAATCGAAAAAATAAGTTGCGTTATTTTGATGTTTTACGACTTCCTGAACCCGAAAAAATGAATTTTAGAAAATTTTTCAAAATGTCTGTGTGTGTGTCTGTGCGTGTGTCTGTGCGTGTGCGTGTGCGTGTGCGTGTGCGTGTGCGTGTGCGTGTGCGTGTGCGCGAGCGCGTGCGCGTGCGTCTACGTGTGCGTCTGCGTCTGCGTCTGCGTCTGCGTATGCGTCTGCGTCTGCGTCTGCGTCTGTAGTCACTCGCCAGCCCAAACTATACGGACGATTTTGATAAAATTTAAAATGAAGGCCTACGAGACAACTAGGTCGACAAAACAAGGTTTTAAACGCAATAGGTATACAGGGGGTGAAAATAAGGGTGTTATTTTGGGGGCAAATTTTAAATTTTAACATAGAAGGTTGAAATTCAGGTCATCAATAACTCGCATGAACTGCAATTTTTTGCAATTTTTTAAAACTTTCAAAATTGAATATGGCCGCAGTTACAGTCACATATACATTTTTTTTGTAGAAATTTATATGTTCGATACCGTTCAAGATATAAAAGAATTGGAAATAGATATGCGTAGTTAAATAAAGGTTTTTTACGTAATAAATTATGATATAAATTTGCCTATATTTAAGGGGTCAAGCTTAAGGAAGTATTCGAAATTGATTTATTCAAAAATATCTTTTTTTGCTTTTTTATATTTTGTAAGACAACCAGCCACTCTTATGAATGCTAACTTGCTTCTTCTAAAGCTACTAGTATAGGAGATATGAATTTTCAAATGTATAATATTGATATTGTTATAACTTTATAACTATTTTGGTTACAAACTTGGGATTTTGGAAATAAACTTTGTTCATTTGCGCTAATGAAATGATATTATCTTGATGGGAACACTACTTCCGGTTTTTCCGGAAATTGAAAACATTCCTCGTATTGGTGGTATAACATACACATACTCTTACTTTATTTGAAAGGGAGCGAAATTTGCTTTAAAATGATATGAAACAGTCCGTAGTTACCTTGAAAGATAAGCGAGATATCTGTTTTTAACTTTCAACCTACATGTACATACGTAGGTGTAGAAGGTTATGCAAGCGACTTCTTTTTCACTATCGCTAAATCGACTTATTAGCTCATTTTACAACTTTTGGCCAACTTTCGTCAATATTGGCCATAATGTCTGGATGTCTCGGGGGGGGGGGGGAAGGGGTTATTAGGGTAGTTTTTGGTTTTCGTTAAATATTTCAAAGATATAAAAATATCCCATATATTTTTTAGTGTTTTGCAAGAAAGTCCAGCAATGCACTAGTATCCACCTAGTTTTGACTTTAACCTTTATCGCATCAAAATTAAAATATCAGGCGCATGTTTTTAATGAGTATGCTATCGTTTGTCAAAAAAAAATTGAGCTATTTTTCTGTAATCGCGGAGAGGTGCGATTAGACTGACAAGACGAAATTATAAAGATATTATATTTATGAAACTATATTTACTCCTCTTTCTAGTTACTCTTTTCTATTCGTTTAGTTGCCTTTACTGTTCGCAAAAAATAACAATTTAGTCACAAATCGTAAAAAGAATTACTTCTAATTCAACAACTTGAGCAAACAATACGTGTCTTAGTTTTGCATATTAAATTATTTTGATCCTTTCATAGCATTTCTTACAGTTTTTTAACGCTCCAAAAAAAAATTCTCACGATACATCCTGTATACATGGTGTCCAGAAACTCTCCTAACAAACGAAGCCGCTCACTCCTCCGATAATTATAAAACTATTTAACCCAATTGACCTACTCCAAAAATGGTTTCTAAGGAAGCTAGAGCTCTTTAAAAATGAGGACTTGTAATTACATTTTGTTAATGCCTCCAGAGTGCGCCTATCTGAAAAAATTATTAGGTACAATTTTTATGAGCAAAGTTTATAATTTTTTTTTCTATTAAAAAAATGCAGCACACAGTTCGTAAATAAAATTTTCATAAAATAAGGAAAAGACAAAATGTTATATAAAACTTCTTTAAAACAAAATTGGTTGCTACGGAAGAAAGAAAGCTATATAAAAGGAACATGTATGTAAAGTAGATAACAACAAAAGACAATTGATATGATGTCATTAGTCTCTATGTATAAATTTGAGCTTTTGCTTAGAGAACGCCTAATTCTTTCAAGAGTTCCAAACCCATTATAGTCATCTTGTACTCTTGTACAAGGTTGTGTACGATTTAGTATCGGAACGGAATATACAATGTATTCCCAAAAACAATAATAACACGGGTTCAAGTACGGTGACCTTCATGGCTACGCAACTCTACCGGCTTTTCCGATCCAATGGTCTTGGTATGTATTGTCAAGGAATTCTCGTACAGTTCTGCTAAAGTAAATCGGACAGCTATCATGTAAAAACACACATCATCTAACAAACCAGATAAAATGTTTTGCACGAAATGTAAGCCATCATCACCATTTAAACGAGTAGGCAATTCCACAGGTTCGTCAATTACTCCTATCCAAACATTTATGCTAAACTTATACCGATGTTTAGATGCTAGAACAACATGAGGATTGTCTCTAACATAGGAACAGTAATAATGTGGATTACTTACGTACATTAGAAATTCCATTTCATGCGAATGAAGCTTCGTCACAAAACAGAACTGAAGAAATCTTCATTCTGATTCTTGGGGAATACTACACGAGTAGAAAAATCCTGGTATAAGTGCTTACACCTTGTGAAATGAAAAACATGTAAATTTTATTTGTGCAAAATATTTACTACAGAAGATATGGAAATTGTACCTAACCTTCGAACGTTAATTGCAGGATTTTTCACAACTTACAAGAAAATATCATCTTCATGCTCTTCAGTTATATCTCCTCGTTTTAGCATGTTTTGGGAAAACTGATCCTGTTACTCTTAATCCCTGACACTGGGTTGCAAATGTTGAGTGAGTAGAATGTACACGACTAGGAAATTTTTCAGCGTATCTACGCTACTCTGCCCGAGCGTTAAGATTCATTTCGCCATAAATTAAATGCATATCGGCGTATTTTATATTACTAAAGAAGACTACTTTTGTTAAATTAAAATTATGTTTAGATGAGTGAAAGGTGCACAAAGATAAATATTACTATCTAACCACAACTTGACCTTCAAAAAAACATTGGTTTTACTTGACAACTTCACTGCTTAATTTAACCTCCGTGATGAAAAAAACGACTTAAAGTAAAAGTACCTTTTAGTACTAGAATATCTGAGAATTTAATAAAGTAGCATCGTAAATATTTCAAAGTTAAAAACAAAAAGTTATTCCTCAGAATAACCGTTGGCTTACCCAAAACGGACGCCTATGGGGGAATCGATTGGGCTCTGGAGGATAAAGAAGCGTACCAATTTTTTTTTTTCTAAATAGCTGAGTTCTAGAGATATACAAAAATTAATTACTAGGTGCCATCTTCTAAGAGCTACAGCTATCTTAGAAAGCAAGTAGAACACCTGCACTAGTCGCTATTTTGGATGTGTCAGTGGTCATTATTCAAATTTCGGATTTTATGGTTAAATCGTGGATTAAGGTCTAATTAAAAATAAAATAAATGCGAAAGCATCGGGGAAAGTTGCATCAGTATCTAGATCCTTTTAGCTGCTTCCTTACCTATGCCATTTTTGGCTGAAGCTGGTTTCAACTAATATCAACGAGTGACATCTTGATCAGGCGTGTCCTTTTACGGTGGAGTTGACATCCTAAAAATAAGCTTATACTTAACCTATTGCTAACAACATCCGCCATCTTGTTTACGCCATCTTGATTCCGTGTGCCTTTTCGACTTTTCGCCATCTTGTTTCCTTGTACCTTTTTTGCCTTTTGGCCATCTTGTTTGTGACATCAAAGCCTTGAGTTCAAAATCTGCCTTTAAGATCCTTTTGCCGTGTATTGTATCTTGTTTCCGTATCTAAGGTCCTTTTGGCAGAAACTGATTTCAAATCAAAATCTTAGATTGGCAACTTCTCTCTGTATCTAGGATCCTCTAACTGAAAATGGTTTTAGATCAGTATACTGATAAGTCGAATTAAGTTCTTAGGTTGAAATTAACATCTTGAAACTTTTACCTCTACGTTCTTTTTGACAGACTCTAGTTTCAAATCAACATCTAGGCTTGAATCTTGAATCTTGTTTTCACACCTAAGATGGTTTAATAGAAATTGGTTTCAAATCAACAGCGTAAATTCATTTCGAATATTACTTAACGCTTTAATAATTGGATAATAATTAAAATCTGTGTAGGAAGTTGCATGTAAACGAATTAACAACTTTTCGTTGGCTTGATATTAGTTCAAATAAAAAATAAAGTATATTACCAAAATTGAAATTGAAAGTGAATTCCATCCTGCATCATGCTTCTAGAGTTAAGGTCCTTTTGGACTAGATAAATGTGATTTAGTAGTAATTAATGTTTATAACCAAAAAGACAATTTAGATCGAAAATAAATAAAGGATAATTGTGATTTAAGAGTAGCCAATGTTTGTAAGCAAGAAGCAATTGCTGTATTTTGCTGCAGTACATTACATTTACCTAAAGCCAATATATTCAGGTGTAAGTAGGTATTTTTATATAAATTAAGGCTGGCAGCAAATAATTTTACAAGCGTATGTAACGTATTAAAAATCGAGAATTGCCTTGCAAAGGTATCTCATTCGTACGCGGAATTATTAATCTGAAATCTGCTGAGACAGTACAGAGCTCCCTCACTCTTGTATTTGTGTGAATTAGCATTGTTGTTTGTTGTTTATATTTATATTTGTGTAGAGGTGAGGCGTGGGCGAACGGGTACAGGATACCACTCTGATTATTAATTGTAATGTGCAATTGCCGAGTGTGTACTCCCGAGTCCAGATGACCATTAAACACCTCGAATTTTATTCTTATTATTTTTATTGTTGTATAGATGAATGTGGAACCTGAGAAAGGGGAGCTGTATTTTTCTAACGCATTCAAACTTATATATCGGTCACGAGGTTATGATTTATTTACAATTTACCTTAATAAGGCTTTGTTTGATGAGGTTTTTTGTGTCAGTTTGTTTAAGTAGAACTGTTCGGCTGCGAACTAATTTCTCTTTATATGTAATTTATTGGTAAATTCTTGGCTGTGAACCCTATTGTTTGTATGTCACATCCTTTTGGCATTATACTAGTTGAAATTGAAAGTAAATTGCGTCTGGAATCTTGTTGCTACATCTAATAAGGCTATTTTGGCTGAAGCTAAAATAAGATCCTTGGTTAGTTCACCCTGTTTGTAACATGTGGTTTTATCAATAGAAAACAAATCAACATCTAGGATGTTCATCTTGAAGTGTGTTTCTACACCTAAAGCTTTTTGACAGAAGATGATTACATGCTCAAATCAGACTCCATGAAACAAAGTCCTTTTGATGACCGCTGTTACTGCATTCTGTACCTAAGGTACTTTTAACAAAATGGATCATCTGATAGGACATTTGACTAGATCGATTTTCTATTCATATAGCTACAGAGCTCGGCAGTACACGCTCATTAAAATAAGGCGTTTGTTTTTGTCCTATAACGGCTTTGTGTGGTCATCGGTGTTCATGTTTTAGATGCAGAAACTAGATCCAAGTTGCAAGTCTAATATGTTGATCTCAGCCATAATTCATATTTATTACATAGCCCCAGGGAAACCCGGTGACTAATACAAAAGTGCTCACTTGTTCTACGCATTTGCCTGTCTGCCAGTTCCCTTGTTTCTGTAAATGTTTCTATGTTTGCTGTTAAGTAATCGAAAATGTAACTTTGACGAAGTTCTAACTGTCAGAAGTGGGGTGCCGGCGTAGACCCAAATTGAAAACCAAGAGGATACATGGACACAAATCTTGCGGTCCGACTACTAGAAATTGGATCGAAGGCGAACCCACAGTTGGTGGAAATGGGAGCACTGACGGAATCCTCGACTTGTTGGCTAGTTTCTATCGTTGCCTGACTATTGTTTATTTATAAGTTTTACAGTGTTCTTACTAATACATATTTTTCTGATTAAATCAAACTCTTGATTCGACTAGTGTTACTCATATGCTAACTTTTCGTTACACCATATACGCTGGAAAGGGTTTCCTTGCTATAAATGGGGGGGCCTCACAGATCCCTAGCGTCTGTAAAATAGAACCCAAGCCAATCCCAAGTTATTAAAAATAGCGATCTAGTGCTGGAAATTGAACCACATGTTAGAAACGGAGTGAACGAACACGGGATTTTATTTCAATACTCCGTTTACATACAAATGCATAAACATATTTTAATTAGTATCCAATTATTAAAACGCTAAGTGATATTAGAAATGAATTTAAGCTGTTGATTTGACACCCGTTTCTATTAAAACATCTTAGACATTAAAAAAGATGCAAGATTCAAGTGTAAGATGTTGAGTTGAAACTAGCCCCTGTCGAAAGAACCTTAGACGTATAAACGTTTTCAAGATCCCCATTTCAACTCGAGGACCTTACTTGATTTATCAGGATGCTTATCTAAAACCAATTTCAGTCAGAGTACTAGAGACAGAAACAAGATGCAAGTCTAAGATGATCTGAAATCAGCTTCTGCCAGAAAAACTTTAGATACGGAAACAAGCTACAATACATCAAAAGAACCTTAGATGCTGAAAGCTTTGATGGAGCTAACAATATGACCGAAAGCCAAAAGGAAGCAAGATGGCACAAACAAGACAACGGAAAGCCAAAAAGGCACACGGAAACTAGATGACGCAAACAAGATGTCGGTTGCCGTTGGCAATGGGTTTGCATAGACTTATTTTCAAGGTTGTTAACCGAACAACAAAAAGTCACGCCTGACCAAGATGTCACTCCATGATACCGTAGCACTTGCAACAGATCAATCAGAGAAAATCTACACTTAATCTGCGAATCTAATAGATAAAAACGAATTTTTGTTTGTTCGTGTTTTATGCACTGCCGTATCGTTAATCCGATTGCGATAAAACATTGACAAATTATTGCTTGCAAATATCGGCCCCCTAGGGGGCTCGTCATATACATACACCATTTGCCCCACCATCATTAAAAAGCGTCTCTTGTCTCTCGTGCCTCTAGTGTCTCTTGCGCCTCATGTGTATCCCGTGTCTCTTGTGTCTCTTGTGTCTCTTGTGTCTCTTGTGCCTATTGTGTCTCTTGTGTCTCTTGTATCTCTTGTGTCTCTTGTCTCTTGTGTCTCTTGAATCTCTTGTGTCTCTTGTGTCTCTTGTGTCTCTTGTGTCTCTTGTGTCTCTTGTGTCTCTTGTGTCTCTTGTGTCTCTTGTGTCTCTTGTGTCTCTTGTGTCTCTGTGTCTCTTGTCTCTTGTGTCTCTTGTGTCTCTTGTGTCTCTTGTGTCTCTTGTGTCTCTTGTGTCTCTTGTGTCTCTTGTGTCTCTTGTGTCTCTTGTGTCTCTTGTGTCTCTTGTGTCTCTTGTGTCTCTTGTGTCTCTTGTGTCTCTTGCGTCTCTTGTGTCTCTTGCGTCTATTGTGTATCTTGTGTCTTGTGTCTCTTGTGTTTCTTGTGTTTCTTGTGTCTCTTGTGTTTCTTGTGTCTCTTGTATTTCTTGTGTCTCTTGTGTCTCTTGTGTCTCTTGCGTCTCATGTGTTTCTTGTGTCTATTGTGTCTCTTGTGTCTTGTGTCTCTTGTGTCTCTTGTGTCTCTTGTGTCTCTTGTGTTTCTTGTGTCTCTTGTGTCTCTTGTGCCTCTTGTGTCTCTTGTGTTTCTTCTGTCTCTTCTGTCTCTTCTGTCTCTTCTGTCTCTTCTGTCTCTTCTGTCTCTTCTGTCTCTTCTGTCTCTTCTGTCTCTTCTGTCTCTTCTATCTCTTGTGTCTCTTGTGTCTCTTGTGTCTCTTGTGTCTCTTGTGTCTCTTGTGTCTCTTGTGTCTCTTGTGTCTCTTGTGTCTCTTGTGTCTCTTGTGTCTCTTGTGTCTCTTGTGTCTCTTGTGTCTTGTGTCTCTTGTGTATCTTGTGTCTCTTGTGTCTCTTGTGTCTCTTGTGTCTCTTGTTTCTCTTGTGTCTCGTGTCTCTTGTGTCTCTTGTGTCTCTTGTGTCTGTTGTGTCTCTTGCGTCTCTTGTGTCTCTTGTGTCTCTTGTGTCTCTTGCGTCTCATGTGTCTCTTGTGTCTATTGTGTCTCTTGTCTCTTGTGTCTCTTGTGTCTCTTGTGTCTCTTGTGTCTCTTGTGCCTCTTGTGTCTCTTGTGTCTCTTGTGTCTCTTGTGTCTCTTGTGTCTCTTGTGTCTCTTGCGTCTCTTGCGTCTCTTGTGTCTCTTGTGTCTCTTGTGTCTCTTGTGTCTCTTGTGTCTCTTGTGTCTCTTGTGTCTCTTGTGTCTCTTGTGTCTCTTGTGTCTCTTGTGTCTCTTGTGTCTCTTGTGTCTCTTGTGTCTCTTGATCTCTTGTGTCTCTTGTGTCTATTGTGTCTCTTGTGTTCTGTGTCTGTCTCTTGTGTCTCTTGTGTCTCTTGTGTCTCTTGTGTCTCTTGTGTCTTTTGTCTCGTTGTCTCTTGTGTCTCTTGTTCTGTGTCTCTTGTGTCTCTTGTGTCTCTTGTGTCTCTTGCGTCTCTTGTGTCTCTTGTGTCTCTTGTGTCTCTTGCGTCTCTTGTGTCTCTTGTGTCTCTTGTGTCTCTTGTGTCTCTTGTGTCTCTTGTGTCTCTTGTGTCTCTTGTGTCTCTTGTGTCTCTTCGTCTCTTGTGTCTCTTGTGTCTCTTGTGTCTCTTCTGTCTCTTGTGTCTCTTGTGTCTCTTGTGTCTCTTGTGTCTTTTGTGTCTCTTGTCTCTTGTGTCTCTTTGTTCTTTGTCTCTTGTTCTTGTCCTCTTTGTCTCTTTTTTCTTCTGTCTCTTCTGTCTTTCTTTTTGTCTCTTTGTCTCTTCTGTCTCTTCTTTCTTCTGCTCTTCTTCTTCTGTCTCTTCTGTCTCTTCTGTCTCTTCTGCTCTTCTGTCTTCTGTTCTTCTGTCTCTTCCTTTCTTCTGCCTCTTC
>JARFJB010001311.1:0-32037 GCA_036346205.1 Vesta saturnalis
TTCAGCTTCAGTGAAACAAATAGTTGTGTTGCATCGGGTTTTCATTAGGCCGTGTCTACTACCACGCGAATTATAACCTCAATCTACCTTAAAAAATGAAAAATCTGGAACACTGGAACCCCAAAATAACAAACACAAACACGTTTCAATAGCTAAACTATCATGATCAGCGATTGACTGGGACGAACTAAAAAATTTTTGTAACATCATCAGCGAGTAACGCTTCGTTGCTTATCTGGTGATAAACTTTCATAACTTTGACTTTCACCAGGTAAGCAACGAAGCGTTACTCGCTGATGGTATATATTAGAAATTCTCTTTAATTCAGTAGCAAGAGATTAGCAAAGATATCAAGCAAGTCTATATTCACAGTTTTGTAATCAAGCATTCCATAGTAAATGAGGTGACGATGTAATCTATGACCGATTCTGAGACTATGTTGTGTCTATTAGTATGAACTCTTGTTGGTACATAATTTGTGTTTAATAAATTAAATGAGTTAAACAAATTAATCAATATTTTGTATCAATTGATTTAGATAACCAATTTACGTCAAAATCTCCGCATAAAATAAGATGCTCACACACTTGTGCAGCCACAGTTAGTACATCCGATAAGAATAGTCCAGTGTCACCATTGTGTGGTCTGTAGACTGTATTGATGAATACCTTCACGTTATTAACCTTAGTAATAACTGAGGCAAATACTAAATGGTTCTCCAATATATACAATTTCGCACAATAAATCAGGTTTAAACAGTGCAATAATGATTTCTAAGCCATTACTGTTAAATATGCAAAGGTATAATGTGTAGAAGGATTGTTACAATATTATACTTTCCGGATTCAGACACCACTACTTTGAATGTGGAAAATTCTCGTTCCCAAATTTTTCATAACTGCTCTGTGAATTAAGTTACACGGGTAACTTAACCTCAACTCAACTAAAGCAACGCATGCACACAATCACACACGCACACGCGCACGCGGGAACAAGTACCTACGCAATCACACACGTATGCACGACGCACACGCGTTAACTCACGCACACACAAACAAACACACAGACACACAAACACGCAATCACACAAACAGACAAAAAAACAAACACACAAACACACAAAAACACAAACACACACACACACACCCACACACACACACAAACACATACACACAAACACAAACACTAACACACAAACACACAAACACACAGACACACACACACACACACACAAACTCACAAACAAACACACAAACTAACAAACAAACACACAAACGCACAAACGAACAAACGCACAAACACACATACACACTAACAAACAAACACCTAAACACACAAACACACAAACACGCGCACACACACACACACACACACACACACACACTCACTAACAAACAAACACACAAACGAACAAACACACAAACACACAAACACACTAACAAACAAACACCAAAACACACAAGCAAACAAACACACAAAACACTCAAACACACAAACACACAAATACAAAAACACACAAACACAATAACACACAAACACAAGCACTAACACAAACAAACACACAAACACACAAACACACAGACACACAGACACACACACACAAACTCACCAACAAACACACAAACAACACATAACAAACAAACACACAAATGCACACAACAACACAAAACGCACAAACACACACATAAAACAACACAAACACAAACACACAAACACACAACACACAAATACACAAACACACACACAAACACACAAACACACAAACACACAAACACACAAAACACAACAAACACAAACACACAAACACAAAACACACAACACACAACAACACAACACACAAACACACAAACACAAAACCAATACAAACACACAACACACAACACACACACAACATACATCAAACACAACACAAACACACAACACCCACAAACACACAACACACCAACATATACAGACACACACAACACATACACAGACACACACAACACACACACAGACACACAGACACACAAGCACACAGACACACACACACACACACACACACACACACACACACACACACACACACAGACGACACACACACACACAGACAGATACACAGGACACTGACACGCACAGACACACACAGACACACACAGACACATACAGACATACACAGACACACACTGACAGGCACACACAGACACACACAGACCCAAACAGACACACACAGACACAAACATACACAGACACATAGAGACAGACACATACTGACACACACATACACCCACAGACAAACAGCAGAGACACACTCAGACACGCACAGACACAATACACACAGACACACTGAGACACACATAGACACATACAGAGACATAGATACACACACAGACACGCACACACACACACACACACACACACACACACACACACACACACACACACAGTCACACACATACACACACATGAATACACAGACGCACACAGACACACACACAAAGGTACACGGGGACAGACACAGACACACGCAGGCGCACAGAAACACACAAACACACGAACACACAAACACGCAGACACACAAATCACAAACACGCAAACACACAAAGGCACAAACACACAAACACACAAACACACAGACACACACACACACACACTAACTCACTAACAAACAAACACACAAACGCACAAACGAACAAACACACAAACACACTAACTAACAAACACCAAAACACACAAACACACAAATACACAAACACACAAACACACAAACAAACAAACACACAGACACACAAACACACAAATACACATACAAACACACGAACGTACTAACATAGAAACACACAAAAACACAAACATAGTCACACACACACAAACACAAACCCCAAAAATAAACAAACACACCAACATAAACACAAACACCAAAACACCAAAACACACACACACACACACACACACACAGAGTCCACACAAACACACAAACACAACAACACACATACACAAACACACACACAGGACACACAGACACAACAGAACAAACAAACACACACACACAGACACACTAATACAAAACACAAAACAATAAAACACAAACACACAAATTACAAACACTAACAATCACAACAACACAAAACACACAAACACATACATCACACACAAACATAAACACAACACAAACACACATACAAACACACAACACACAAACACAAGCACATAACATCACAAACACAACAAACACACTAAACACATAAAACACAAACAACACATCAAACACACAATAAACATATACAACAACAAACACATAAATCAACACAAACACACAAACTACAAACGACACAAACATAAATACACAACACACAAACACATAACACACAAACAAACACAAAACACACACAACACAAACACAAATACACAAACACACAAACACACACATACATACATCAACATTAACACACAACACTAAACACATAACACAAAACACAAACACACACACACACATCACAAACACACAAATACATAAACACACAAACACTACACAAACACATAAACAAATAAACACATCAAACAACAATAAACACACAATACTAAACACAAAACATAAAACACAAATTCACAAACACACATAACACAAACATACAAAACACAAACACAAAACACAAATACAAAACACAAACACACAGACACACAAACACACAAACACACAAACTCACAAACACACAAACACACAAACACACAAGCACTCAAACACACAAACACACACACAAACACTCAAACACACAAACACACAAGCACACAAACACTCAAACACAAACACACAAACACAAAAACGCAAACACGCAAACACTCAAGCACATAAACTTACAAGCACATCAACACATGAACACACAAGAACGCAAACACACAAACGAGCAATCACGCACACACACTCAGACACATACACAGACACACACAAACACACACACAGACACACACGGGCACACACAGACACACACAGACACACACGGACACACACAGACACACACAGACACACAGAAACTCACTGACACACTCAGGCACACACAGACACAAAAGTAGTAGACAGGCACCATCCCCTCCACTTTTTTACGTCAGAAACCCCGTCCACTTTCACTTTTCACTCGCCCACGTGGGAGACGCGTTTTTCCACCCCTATGGTTTCTTTTCGGAGGCCTCTTTCAACCCCTTTTCATCCCTAATTGTTTTTACGTTTACACACCCACGTGTGAGAACGTATTTTACTATGGTTTTTTTCGCAGGCCTTTTTCAACCCTTTTCATCCCTAACTATTTTTGTTTTTTTACTCGCCCACGTGTAGGGCGTGTTTTTTCACCCCCAATGTATGGCTGCCCACGTGTAGGACACGTTCTTTCTACCCCTATGGTTTCTTTTCCGAGGCTTTTTGCAACCCTTGGTCGGAATTTAACACGTAATTAGAGCCCTTTTGGTTGTGTTAAGAACTTTTTTTGTCGGTTCACACCTATGGCTTCTTTTCGGCAGTCATTTTTAACCCCTTGATGGAACTTTTTACACTAATTACCGTCTCTTTAGCAGTTTAGCCTCTAGAAGGTAGGCAAATGCGTGAGCGTTCAATGTTCTAATAAGGGCGCCTAATGCTAGCTTGTAAGACACATGTAGGGCTTTGCAACTTGTTCTCGGGCCTTCGCCCCCTGGCTGAAGATGGTATGGGGACCCTAACCTTATAAGACAAGTGTAGAGCTTAGCCCCTATCGTGGCCCCCTTGGTGCAACTGTATGCGAGATCTAACTTAATCTTACAGCTGTAGGCCTTCACCCCGTCATACAAAATTTTATTCTAATAAGGGGGTCCTAGCCTTGTAAGACAGGACTTGTATCAGGGTCTGCGCCCTGGCCCCTTTGAGTTAAAATTGATTTTAGCGCCATCTAGTGGCGTATAGACTAATGAACATTTTCTATAATAAAAGTTGATCATGCACACCTTTCTCTTGCTCTATCTCGTTTCGCTCTCTCCCTTTCTCTCTTTCGGCTCTTTCTTACACACAAACAAATCAATTAATTAATTAATCAATCAATCTCAAACAAATCATGCTCGATCGAATCAACCAGATCAATCTCAATCAATCAACCGAAATTATGTCTTACAGTTTGCGGAAACCAGATTACAGTTCAAAACTGAATACATTAAAGTCTAATTAAATATTACGTGAAATAATAATAATTTCACCCTATGCTTTATATATATATATATATATATATATATATATATATATATATATATATATATATATATATATATATATATATATATATATTCATCTTGCTAAACAACACATATACATTAAAGTTATGTCTGATTTATTTGCATGTTATAAAACCTCATTAAAGAGACCGGAAAAAATAATTACTTATATATAACATAGAGTTAAATCAAATTAACATGTTTTTAAGAATATCAAACTGATATAATGGAAATAAAAGGCAAAAGGTTTTAATGGTTTTATTATTATACGCGAATTAACAATAACTACAAGTTTAAAATCCACGAATACATACAAACTATTTGCAGAGCTGATCTTATGACGTCATCCTATAAGAGTAATAATACATTTTAAAAATCTTTATCGACATTTTTGTTAGCAATATCAAGTAAAACACCTACCAACGAAAGCCTGAGAACAAGTTGTAATACATGTGTCTTACAGCTAGCATTAGGCCTCCTTATTAGAACATTGTACGCACTCATTTGCCTACCTTCTACAAACTGCCAAAGAGACTAATTGGTAAAATTCCATCAATTAAAATGACTGCCGAAAAGAAGCCATAGTGTGAACCGGCAAAAAGTTCTTAACACAATCAAAGGGCTCTAATTACGGTTAAACTCCAACCAAGTTGAAAAAGCCTCGAAAAGAAACCATAGTATAAAACGTCCTACACGTGGGCAGCCATAAAATATTTGTAAAACACGTCCTACACGTGGGCAGTAAACAAAACAATTAATGAAATTGAAAAGGCCTAAAGAAACCATATGGTAAAATACGTTCTCACACGTGGTGTAAAAACAAAAATAATTAGGGATGAATTGAAAAATTCGAAAAGAAACCATATAGAAAAACGTCCCACTTCAAAAATGAAAGTCCTGTGACGTAAAATACTTGCCTGTCTACTACTAACAAACAGACACACACAGACGTACGTATACACACACAGACACACAGAGGCACATATAGACACACACAGACACAATACAAACAGATACACACTGAGACACACACACGAACACAGACGCACACAGACACACACAGACACACTCAGGCACACATGGACACACACAGACACACACAAACACACAAACACACAAGCACACAAACACACCAACACACAAACACACAAACACACAAACATACTCACACACGCACGCACGCGCACACACACACACGCACGAACGGTCACACGCACGCACATACACACATACACACACACACTAACTCTCACACACACACACGCACGCACGCACGCACCCACACACACACACACACACACACACACACACACACACACACACATGCTTGGCCGATCTCAGTAACACTTTGCAAAATAAAATGTCATGAAACGAGCGAATAAGTCGATTTAACGGTAGTGAAAAAAAAATTGATTCTATAACTTCATATGTATATGTACGTAGGTTGGAAAGTAATAGTATATTACAAACCGACGAGAAGTAGCATCATTACAGCCAAGGGCTTAATAGTATACCGAGGCGCGAAGCGCCAAGGTAAACTATAGCGCGAGGTTGGAATAAATCATTTAACGGAGGTTTGTATATTATTTTATTCACAATCATTTTGTAGTTTAACTTTTTAGAGCATGAATATGATTTATTTATGAAATAAATTGACTTTTAAAACAATAAAGTAGTTTTTGAGTAGCAAATTGTTTTCCTATTTAATAGTCAAACATTTATTTGTCATTGCTTCCAACAATCCGTACGTTTGCTTTTGGTTTTATCGTCTTTCTCAGGTAAGTAACAAATAAATAAGATTAACAGTTTGAAATAATATACATTTCTTCGAATTCAATCGACTACTTTTCGATAAATTTAATTACCTAATACAAATTGCCTTAAGAGGTTAAATGTGATAGTTCCTGGGAGGAAACGTGACAGTTCGAGAGGTAAAGTAATAGTTCGAGGCAGGTAAAGTGACAAGTTTACAATAACCGGTTTTCCAACCTCTTAAGTGTTCGTAATTGACTGATTACAAACTCATTGTGAATAATAGTTATTTGTATTACAAGGCCAGAAAATGGGTGTTTGCGAGGAGGAGTAAACTTTGCAAATTTATGAGTACTCGCAAACCAATTTATGGCAGAGTGGCACACAAGATTTTTTGTGCCGACGTCAACAATTATTATATATAATATTGACAACTGACATTAACCAATATAACCTGAAGAACACAATTGCGAAATTATTAGTTGCTCGAATTTATAGATGTAACTTATAGTTTATAAGAAACTAATACGGGCATAATAACGGATGCGTACACGTACATGATAACGTGATTAGGCTTTGTGTTATATCACATGTCGATTATGTCGAATATTCTAACAGTTCTGTTACTGCAACGAATACCAACTGTAATTTAGTATTATTTTTGCCGGCCTAGGCCGGAAAACGCATAGTTTTCGAACGTATTTGCTGCCTACATATGCCTTATTATAGAAATGTCTGATACGTTGTTGATCGTGTAATATGACAACGTTGGTATTTAGTCGTTTTAATTAATTAAGAAAGTTACCTTGTCATGCATTATATAAATCCTTACATGTTTTAATAAATGTACATAATTATTTGAAGTACTCATTTCAATCAGTTACCATAACTTGTATAATTCCCAAGATTGTATTAAAATTTTGAGTAGTTCAACATGTAATCGTAGTTGAAGGATGAGATATTAAATTTCGAACTAATTGTTGCTATTCATAATTGAGGTTGAACCCAACCTAAACCAATTTTAGATCTGTCATAAGTAAAGCACTTTTCGTGTGTGCGTGGAGGTGTGATCGTCAACATGAACATCCCAAACGAATATATTTCGACGGCAGAAGACACAGCAGACCAAGTATGCACTTTTACTCAATTATACGTCAACGAAAATTTTATTACTGTTTCTAAAAACCTTCAATAATGGGAAAAATCGTTTTACTTTGTAGAGTTTCTTAATTTTTCAAACGTATCGTCACGTCACCCATTCAAAAGTTGCTCACTTATCACGCTCCAAAGTTTTAAAACGTCAAATAAAATAAAAGCAACTCTTCCCTACTTAAATTGGCACATTTCTGTATCTAGGATCAAGTATATTATATTCAATTTTTTTTTTGCACATGTCTTAGCATTTGTATTAAGTAAATAAGTCCATATGGTTTATTTTTTAAATAAAATGTCAAAAAACACGGGTCTTCTCTATTTTATTTGATTTATATGTTTGCATTTATCAATCTCGCATTAAATATTATTATCCATAGATTGATTCTGTTGTTTATTAAAATCTTTTTTGTTATAATTTAATAACAGTCAAAAGTCACATTCCTCTATATGATTTATTTTCATTAATCAGGTTATCAGAAAATTGAAATACATACTTCCAACAGTAGCACGTCTATGTTTAATATCCACATTTCTAGAAGATGGACTACGAATGTGGTTTCAATGGGCAGAGCAACGAGAGTATATGAATATGCAATGGGGCTGTGGACAATTTTTGGCGACACTTTTCGTACTCATTAACTTAATTGGTCAGTTAGGTGGATGTGTTATGGTTATTATAAGATATAAAGTACCAATTGCATGTGGAGTGCTGTTTTTTATTGTAGTCTTACAAGTAAGTTACAAAAATTGAACAGTATTCGTTAATTTGACTTACATATTGTAGACATTAGCATACAGTATTTTGTGGGATTTACAATTTGTATTCCGAAATTTGGCTCTTATCGGTGCACTATTATTAGTTTTAGCAGAAAGTAGAGGAGAAGCTAAGAGTTTATTTGCTGGGGTACCTAGTCTTGGTGAAAACAAACCTAAAAATTATTTGCAACTTACAGGACGAATCTTGTTAGCATTCATGTTTATCACACTTATCAGATTCGAATTTTCAGTTATGCAAGTAAGTAAAAATTTGAGAAAGCTACAGTCTTTTAAATTTAAGTACATTTTAGATTATATTAGACCTCCTAGGATCAGCATTAATGGTTCTAGTTACAATTGGGTATAAAACAAAACTATCTGCACTTATTTTAGTGCTGTTATTAACTACACTCAATTTTTATCATAATTCATGGTGGAGATTCCCATCACATGTTCCAATACGAGATTTTCTTAAATATGACTTTTTCCAGGTGAACTTTCAAAATACATTAATTTTTTACTAAACCACATCTGTTCTAGACTTTATCTGTAATAGGTGGACTGTTAATGATAGTATATTTGGGCCCGGGTGGTGTATCTATGGACGAACACAAAAAGAAGTGGTAAAGGACAATATCCACTTAAAATAGTGCAAATATGTATAGACAAATAAATTTTTGACTGTCAATTTTTTATGTACTTCTGTTTTTTGACATTGTAATTTTTTTCTCCAATTTGTCCATTCATCATTGAAATAATCTTCCACATAATTAGCATAAGTTTAAAAAGTTATTATTCGAAATACATAATTCCAGAATTAAAATGTTAAGAACACTATTTTTTAATATGTAATTATTTTTGAAGTTCTTACCACTAAATGTAATTTAAAAAAGATATTTGTGACCGCACAATATCCAAAGATGTTTATTTTTTTGAAGAGGATAGTTAAGCTGGCTGTTATGAATACTTTTTAAGTAAATACTGTGTAGTTTTAGATTTTATTAAATCGACATTTTTCTATATTTACATTATTGTACACTTCTCAAATTCCTATTGGTTCACAAAGAACCTGGGTTGTTATAAATTGTATACGTAAAATATTTAAAATTTTTTGTTGAAATATTTTATGGACGGGCTAAAAACGAATATCACACTAAAAATATTTAATAAAATATTTCAAGAGTATTGCTTTTACTTACAAATCATGTACAAAGAGTGTGTGTGTGAATGTTTGTTACCAAAATTACGCTTAGTTGCTCTTAGATCAAAGTATGTCATTTGACATACAAGAACTTTGGGATACTATCAACAGAAATGGTCTGAACGGTCAATCAATGTATTCTAATCCTAATATTTCAAGTATGTTTTCATCAGCCATACCAACTGCCAACTCGTGAACTATACTGACCAATCCTACTTTTAGATGGTTAATTATCTCATTGACGCTATGCTTATACTTGGTTTTGTCTGATAAATGGTCATTTTAGTTTTGGGTGCAGTCCAGTACATATTAATGTTTATTTTCTAATGCACATTTGTCATCTGCAAGGATAAAGTATACCCACATTTATTTGCATTTGAAATAAATTTGGTTATACTTCATAAGTTTTTGACTTTACCGGACAGATCAGTATTATTACGCTGTTATTGGAAAAAGATTGAATGAGCTCCTCATTTTACAGGTCCTTTACAACTATAGCAGGGACCATATGTAACTAGGACTAGTAAATTTGTTCAGGGGTTGCTGAAGTATATAACATTTTTGGAACCTATCCTAAACTTCCGGTAGTAGGACGATACCGTTAGTAGGGAATGCTACATCGTTCGAGGCACGATTTGGCCAGTAACCGGTCTGCCTGTTATGGTATTACTCAAGAGAACAATACAATTGTCTCGGATCGACCTGGCTTCAAGGGGCGGTCAAGGTCAAAACAGACGGGCCCTGTTGCTGATGACTGTGCAAGGATTGAATGGCGAGTCGGTACGGGGAATGTTAGAGGTATGCATAGTAAAGAATTTGAAATTGCGAATGTAATGTACAAAAGGCACCTTGATATTCTGTGTGTATTGGAGACAAAACGCAAAGGAAAGGATGCTGTAGAGATGGAGGATGGCAGCTTAGCCCTATGGTCAGGAGTTGAGACTGAAGTGCATGGCGCAAAAGGAATTGGGGTGATCGTAAGTGAAAGAGTGAAAAGATGTGTCAAACAGTACGAATTGGTGTTTCCCGCGAGTAATGTGGGTTAGAATGAAAGTGGAGTTTCAAAGAATCTTATTGCATGCTATGCACCGGTGAATGGAGAAAGAGACCAGGAGTGTGAGAACTTCTGGAATGAAGTCCAAAACGTGTTGAACGTATGTTGGATGTACACAGAGAACATAGTGAATGCGTTCTAGGAAAGTTCGGAGATCAAAGTGTCAATGAGAATGGTGAACATATGTGTGGAGAAAAACCTGTTTGTATATAATATGTGGTTTAAACATAAAAATGTGCATGTGTATACATGGTAAAGAGGTGAATCTAAAAGTATGATGACTTGATAGTGTATGATGAACGACTTAGAAACCTGGTTAAAGACACAAAAATAATGGGCGGATCGGAGTGTGAATCGGACCACTTTTTGGTTGTATCGAGAGTGTGTTTAGGGCAAAAGTGGGTCTGGAGAAGGAAAACAAACGTAATGCGAGCGTCCAGAGTTAGGGTAGACAAACTAGTGGATAATGGTGCGAGACTGAAATACGCAGATGTTAGTAAAGAGTTGAATGTGAATGAAACAGTGTGGAACGAACAAAAAAAGACACTGACGTTGACAGTGCATGGATAAACTTGAAAAAATGTGTTGTCAATTGTGCCGTGCGCATATGTGGAAGAGCGACTGTAGGTGGACAGAAAAAATGTGCTTGGTGGAATGAATCGGTAAAAAAGGCAGTTTGTAAGAAAAAAGATACGTACATGGCAATGATTGCTATAAAAAATGAGACTGAGAAAAAGCGATTGTATAAGGTGTACAGATTAAGAAACAAACAAGCGAAGAAGGCAGTAAGTAAAGAGGAAGTGATGGCTGTGGAAGGAGAAAAAATGCAGAATGATTTTGAGGGAAACAAAAAACTTTCCTGGAGATGGGTCAAAAATACAAAACGTGGCCCAAAACAGAACGCTGCAGAAGTGATGAATATGAGCAACGAAATAGTATGGCACAATTGTAAAGTGAGGAAATGCTGGCAAGAATATTTTGGAAAGCTGTGCAGTAGTGAGAAAAGTAAGACTGAAGGGTCAAATAAGGAGAATGCTCAAGGAATGGTAAATGAAACTGAGAAGGATATTGGGATAAGTGAGGTGCAGAAAACGGTCGGGCATGTGTTAGGGTGAGAGGAGGTGTGAGTGAATACTTTTATATTGAGCAAGGCTGTATGATGTGACCGTGGTTGTTCAATGTATACATGGATAAATGTGTTAGACAAGCATATACTGGTACAAATGGTGTAATGGTTTGTGACGTAAATGCAGATGACACAGTATTATTAAGTGACAGTGCGGATGAGCTACCAACTGGTCTGAGGAAGTTTGATACGGTCTGTGAGAGCATGGACCCAAAGGTAAACGTGAACAAAACTAAGATTGTGGTGTTCAATCGGGAAGGTGGAAAGGATAGTAGAATATTTACTCTGCAAAATGAAATTGCAGAACAAGTGAACGAGCTGTTATTATCTGGGTAGAATGTTTACTGCAGACGGTACAATGGAGAGCGAGATTGGACCAAGGATAAATGCTGGAAGGAAAGTGATTGGAAGTATGTGGACAATAATGAGAAACGAAAGCATGAGCCTAGCTGCGAAACGAGCAATCTATAATGGCGTGTTTATCCCGCCAGTGCTGTATGGAAGTGAGACATGGGTATGTCAACAAAAGCACAAAAGAAAAATAAATGCCGTGGGTATGAGATTCCTCAGAAGTGCATGTGGTAGAACGAGAAGTTAAAGAATGAGTGCATAATAACAGAGTGTGACGAGGAAAAGGCGATGATGGATAGACATAAAAGTAGTACATTATGTTGGTTTGGTCACATTGAGAGAATGAACAACGCAAGATTAACGAAGCGAAGATATGTGGGTGAGGTTAAAGGAAAGGCTGGGCCTGGTAGGCCGCATAAAACTTGGCTGTATGTAGTTGAATGTATGATAAAGGAAAGAAATATAAGGAGTTTTAAAAATAAAAGGGCACGTCAGAGACAATGTATGAATCTTGCGGAAGCTAGGGAGGTACGCGGAGATAGGAAAGCATGGATAAAAATTGTGAATGAAAAATAAGTAAGATACAGGAATTGTTTGCCTGTCCCGCAATGGAATGGCGTGAAGGTTAAGTATCCTCAATCAGAAATACAGACGAACCAAGAATCTTCACGATTGGGAACAGTACAAGCAGTTTCATAATATAGTTAATGTAGCAATTCGCAATGAAAAAAAGGCTTTTTATAATAACAAATTTCAGCAAAGTGACGGTAAGAAACGTTGGCGGTATACAAGACAATTAAATCTAGAATCCTGATGATATTAATTGCTACTTTATAAATAGCGTTCCTCATATATGTCGTGATAACTCCTCTATTATAAATTTTTACACTACTAACATCAAAAGCACTGTAAATACTATTCTAGAATTTAGCATTGTTGATGAGGCACAGTACCAAAATATATTAACTCAATAAAATCGAAAGTCCGTGACTATGATGGGATTAGTATAGAATTAATTAAAATGTGTCTGCCTCATTTATTAAGTGTTTTTACACATATAATTAATTATTGTATATTAAACTCTGTGTTTCCTGCTAGTTGGAAAAAATCTTATGTTATTCATTTACCAAAACAGAATAAAATATTGGCTTTCGGTGATATGAGGCCAAGCAGCATTTTACCCGTGCCCTTAAAAGTATTTGAAAAGGGAATTGAATCGCAAATTAGAAACCATGTCTGCTTAAACAAAATACTTCCTGAGGTACAGTCAGGATTTAGACCTGGACATAGTTGTAGCACTGCTTTGCTGAAGGCGACTGGTGATGTACATCGGAGGTGAGGTTTATGGACTATACGTGTATTAATAGATTATTTCAAAGCCTTTGATGCACTAAAACATCACATTTTACTTACTATGCTTCACTTTATAGGTTTTGGCGCCACTGCGGTAAGTTGTATATCAAGTTATATGACTATTCGTCAACAAGCTGTTAAATGCCATGAAAAAATTTCCGAATTTAAAACATTAAGTAGAGGAGTTCCTCAGGGCTCAATCTTGGGCCCTCTTCTTTATATAATGGATGTATCACGTTTTTCTGAAATGATTAAAAATGTTTCCTATAATATTTATACCGATGACATGCAGTTGAATTACTCATTTGATCACAGATCTCTTACATCTGTCGTAAATCTAATTAATGATGAATTAAAAATAATATCGAAGATTTCAATATTAATGAAGTTTTATCGAAATAGGGGATCAAAAAATTTCTCCATCTGAAATTGTTAGAAACTTGGGTGTTATTTTTGATTCTAAATTAAGATTCGCAGCACACATATCTCAATGCATATGGACCACAAAGTCTCTTCTTTGCCAAACTTTTGTGCTCTCTAAAATGAATTTTTGTGATGTTCTTTATGATTTAAATTTGAAGTTTCTTGATGTTAACAAAATTCAGACGTTACAAAATTCATGTTTGAAACTAATATTTGGCATAAAACGAAAAGAACACATTTCTCTAAATTAAAAGAATTAGTATGAAAAATTAACGCATGTTACGAACAATTTGTTTATACCATACTATCATTACTACTCAGTGCCCTGCGTATCTCTATAACAAAATTACCTTTCGCACTGATGTACACAACTTGAATCTACGTTATAGAGGTCAGCTTACGCCCCCTCAACATAACACAGCTGCGTTTAAAAGGTCTTTCACTTGTCAAATCACTAACCTCTACTACGCGTTACCTCATGAAATTAAAACTTATTCGTTAACGAGTTTTAAACGGCATATTAAAAAAATCTTAAGCATGTAGTAAATCCCGTTAGGTTTCCATAATTAGTTCCAGGTTGATCCAACTTTGCTGCACATGTATGTTGTTAACTTAGTGGTTGCTTTCAATATTGCTAGTTTTATTTTCCATACAGGTGTTTTGCTTTGGGGTTTAGGTGGAAGAGCAGAAGCGAGGAATTTACTCCTCTCAACTGAACCTCGCCCCATAAATGTTAAATTTTATGTTTGCAAAGATTTCAATGAATATATTATTGCCGAAGTAACATAAAAAGTGTAGTTAATCATTTTATATATCGTTGAATGAATATGATCTGAGCTGGTGTTTTGGGAAAAATTTCTTAACTTTCCTTTAGTAGACTGTACAACGATTTAGTGTTTTACAACGCAGATGTCAGACTTCCTATACATTTAAAGCATTTAATCGATAGCATCGAATCTTAAAGGAAGTCATTCTGATATATGGACATTGATTAAAGTTGTGGTCTTTTGTCACCCGATTTGTTTTAGTTACCTAATTATTGGCTAGGTACTTATTCTTATTTAGCTACTTATTATTTATTGTCAAGATTTAGGCGGGGGGGGGGGGGCACCTTGACACTTGATAAAATAATTATTTGGAAAAGTGTTATTATTCAAAAATAAATAAAGTTTTTTGAACCAACTAATTTGCTTTGATTTTGAATTTACATAACACATCCTTAAGCTTCGAGATTTTCCGGTAAGCGGTACTGTTTATTCTTAATAAATTCTCTATACGGCTCTTATTAGTCGGATTCATTAAGAGATTTAACCACAAATTAATCACAAAGTGTAGTTAGGAATCGTTAGTCGTAGACACATAGTACTTATATCATTTTGCTCAGCATTTAACAGAGAATTCAAATATATAAAATAAGGTAGGGTGTTCCATTAAAGAAACACAAGTTTAGTGTAGTGCTCGAAAATGGGCTATACTGTATTGTGACCTAACTAAATTGTATTATCGCCAAATTGTAACAACAATACAAATTGTTAATAATGTGCCGCTGACTCATCGGTAGATGAATATAAGGGGGGATTCTAATAAATAGTTTAATTAACCTACCTGAAATGCTAGTTGCCTCTTTTATGCTTGATTGTTCCCACTTAATGGCAAAAATGTAATCAAAAAATTATAAATAAAATAATAAATTCTCGAGCGCCATGTTATCTTTGTCCAGGAAAATAACAAAACCCTAAATAATGAATACTAAAAACATTTAACAGAAATGAAAATAAAATAACAAGTTACATAAGTTTATTTAATAAATTGTTGAAAATGAGAAAAATATTCAGAAGTCTTATACTAAATTATAAAAAAACTTTTAACCTTTTAACTGTTCTGTTTATAAACTGATACAGGTACTATGAAGCAGAAGGGTTTCTGTGGTGAAGTCAATGTCTTGCTTTAAGGAATTTCCTTATAGTTTAATTCGCCAAAGTTATTTGTAACAGAATGCAGAACTTGCGTTGTAAGGGTAACTCATGTAAACTTGCCATTTAAAATAATAATATTTTAAAATATAGACTTATACGTGCCATTAAAGATTTGTAAGTATACAAATTAAGTGATTATAAAAATGCATACTTTAAAAATAAGTATTGAAAAGTGTAAATTAACGTGCCATTAAAAGTGTAAATTAACGTGCCTAGAAAACAAACAAATGCTTAGTTTTAAATACAATGGAAAAAAACAACTTACCACCAAAATTTCTTGATGGCACAAATTAAAAAAATTAAGTAAAAATCATGATGATGGTTGTTAACATTCAGCATTAACTGAATTACAAAAAGCTTTCAGAATAACTCAAGTGTAAAAGTGTCCTTGCGTTGCGCTGTTACATAATATAAATCCAATTTTTTTTTAAGGGAGGGAACTATTGCTATTTACGTAATATTACACACAAAAGATTTGTTCTAGAAAATGCAATTTAAGTTGCCTTTCTCACTTTTACATGAAAAATAATTAAAAACTCCTCTAATTTTACGCCAAATAAATTAATGATCTAGATTAACGTATTTTTTAATACAACCACAAAAAAGGTTGTTACAGTATATACAAAAATAGTTTTACAAGATGCTCCTCATTGTTGACTACAATAATCTGTTATAAGATTTCTTTTTAAATCAACGGTATAAGCGTAATCTTCACCCCAAATCGTTGGGACACCCTGTATATATAAATTGTTTTTTTTTGTTGAACGAACAGTAGTTCAACATAATCATTTGCTGTATTTCTTTTTAAGATTAACTTTTAAAATACATACAGCAAAAGATTATCTCGAGTGGTACTTGAACCCACGACCTCTACTTTGCTAGAATAGGGTTCTTCCAACTGAGCTATCGAGGAGGTAAGTCACACTCAATTTAAACTTAAATTGTATGTACTTCCCTAGTTACGGTGTATTATAATTTTTATACATGTTGAAGGATCGCAGTCAACTTGGGTGTATGGCATGTGAGCCCGCAATTCACACATGACAACATGTGACTGGTTGTTAATTATTATTAGGATGCTCTCCTCAACAGGCATACTACGCCCAATTACTATGGAGGAGAACAAGCGGTATCAAGGTGTTATAGGCAATGTGTATAAAAATTATAATACATGTAACTAGGGAAGTACATACAATTTAAGCTTAAATCGTATGTGACTTCCCTCCTCGATAGCTGACTTGGGAGCCCTACTCTAACAAAGTAGAGGTCGTGGGTTCAAGTCGAGTTAATCTTTTACTGTATGTATTTTATATATAACCTGGTATATCGCAACGAAATTTGGAGGACTTAAATAAGAGATGAAAACCTACCTTGTTATGGAAATATGACAGCTAAAAGTTTTAAAATGTCGACTGAGTGCCATCTTTAATTACACCCCGTGTATTATTCCATTTCCGAAATCTGCTAATTATTAACATTTTTCTCTAATACACTTTACTACTACATTTGATTGTTTTTGAAATATTAACGTTTGAAAAGTGACATTCTGGTTTAAAATGAAGTATGGATTTTAGTCACTTCCGGTAAAATATTTTGCTAACTACAGTTTGTTATTAATTTGTAGAAAATGCTACCATTTTTTTCTCTAGATTTTTTTTTCTCAAATCGATAATAACAGAGTTATTTAGAATTAAATAAAATGGAAAATTTTAGAAATATCTAGTAAGCCATGAACTTTTTCCAACCGAAAGTGTCATTAATTTAGGTTCTTAAAACTGCAATTCTTTCCCTATTTAATCGAATCTCTAGCTCTTGTAGTTTCCGAGATGCCAATGCTTAAAATGGAAAAAATCACCCTGTATATATATATATATATATATATATATATATATATATATATATATATATATATATATATATATATATATATACAGGGTGGCCCATTAGTGTGTGGGCGGCAAATAACTTAAAAAGTATTAGAGATAGAACAAAACTTTCTTCACAAAAATTGTAGTTTTTAGAGATGTACAATCGGAAAATATTAGTAAGTATATAGGGTCGCCCAATGTGACATACCAAATATATAATTTTTTTAATGCAACACCCTGTATATTCTTTATTGCAAATAAAGGTTAATTTAGTTAATTACAATTTCAACAATTGAAAATAACGAATAGTTCTGTTTATGTAACAAAATAGTACATATGCTCTATTTTCAAAATTACTTTCAAATTTTGAGATATCTTTATTTTTTTTATACAGGGTGAACAAGAACATCTATTTTAAAATTTCTCAATTTTTTCAATTAGAATACCCTGTACATTATTGCATATTTGGAATCAGCTATCTTTCGTGATTCTAAAAATGTATGCATTTGATAATTTAGACCGTAGGAATCAGAAGTTATGCCATTATTTTATGGAAATTGCGGTAAGCTGAATATTAATACATGTTAAATTGTTTCAAGTTTTAAACAGAACTCCTTGTATGCATGTAAAGAATCGGTGAAACAAGTCTGAAAGAGGTAGACTTTAATTGAAATAAATAAGTTAAATCCAAAATTAAACCTTGCACTATAAATTTAAAATAAAGTCATTACTAAAATAAACTTTTGTTGGGCAAATCAAGCTTAAGTGACCAATTGAAATAATCGAAATTAGGTAGGTATTAAGTAAAAAAAAGTCTGAAAAAGGAATAGCAAAAAATTAGGTGTACTTATAACTACTGAAGTAAGTGTTCAAAATGTCTTCCGCGATGTAGCAAACATTTGTTGATGCGTTTAGAAAATGATTCCTTGACACGTTGAAGTACAACTGGCGCTATGGATGCGAATGCATTACGAATGCGCATTTTCATATCATCTTTTGTTCTTTGTATGCAATTTCTTTCACGGGTCCCCATAAAAAGAAATTCAGTTGTGTAAGGTCTGGAGAGCGTGCTAGCCAGTTTGTAGCGCTTCCTCGACCTATCCATCTACCAGGAAACTGTCGATTCGGCCATTCTTTAACGTTTCTAGCAAAATGAAGGGGAGCACCATCTTGCTGGAACCACATGTCTTCAGTAATATGCACTGGAACATGTTGAAGAAGAGCAAAAGTTGAGTACTTAAAAACACATAGTAAAGAGCACCATTTAAATTATTTTCAAAAAAATAGGGTCCAATAAGGTATCCATCTAAAATTCCAGCCCATACGTTGAGAGACCATTTATGCTGGCTGCCTGTCTTCATCATAATATGTGGGTTGTGCTCGGAGTAATAATGGAATTATGCTTATTTGCAGTTCCATTTTTATGGAATGTTGCTTCGTCGGAAACATTACTTTTTGTAAAAAATTAGCCTGATCGGCAAGCTGGTCTTGTATCCACTGACAAGACGTTATTCTTTTTTGATAATCAGCATCCAAAAGCTCTTGGTGAAGTTGTATATGGTAGGGGTGAAACTTATTTTTTTTAATTATTCTTTGAATTGAGGTACTAGAGATATCGAGATTAGTACTTAATTGACAACTACTTGTGTGAGGATTTTCAACAACTGTCATCATAATCATGAATTCATTTTCTTCATGTCACAGGTTTCACTCTTTCATGTTTTTCGTAACTCACATTTCCAGTTCGTTCCAAACGTTCCAAAAGGTTTCTAAACGACTCTTCTCATAGATATCTTAGTTTATCGGAAAATCTTTCCTTATAAACTCTGTACCTAATTTCGATTAGTTCAATTAGTCACTTAAGCTTGCTTTGTGCAACAAATAGTTTTTTGTTTAATTAGTACAAAAAATGTCAATATTCGGGACGAGGAAGAAAGTTAAGCGGAGTCCAGCAATCTCCCGAGTGACTTGACTCCTGTGCACCACGGTTGTAATTACGAGTGCTGATTCAACTCGCAGCAGTAGGATATTTTCTCTCTTGGTCTTGAGGTGTGATGATTTTTCGTCCTTGAGTCAAAGTTTTTTTCTGGTTCTCGTTTTCCACTTCTCTTTGGAGGAAATTCATCAAACCCTTCAGGCGATCATTCAAGGAGAGAGTTGCATATGTTGAGTCCCGTTGCGAGGCTTTTACTAGATCTTCCGGTAAGCTCGGCTCAAACATGGAATAAAACAATGGCCCACACTTTTCCGAATCTTTCCATAAAGACTACAAAGCTCTTAGTTGAGAACTGAGTTTATCATATAACGTTGATAAAGGTATCTTCCTTTTACCATTTTCATTAATCATAGAACTAATTTCCCTGATATAAAACTCGATCAGCAGTTCATCTCGGCCCAACCTGGTTTTTAGACTATCAAGAGCATTCTTGTAGTTGGCGCCTAATGGTGGAAAGCTCTCCACAATAAGCCTAGCTTTTGAACCCGAAGCCGTTGTTTGGATGAGATATTGCAACTTATCCGTTTCTGCTAATTCCAGATTAGCATCTATTTTGGAGAACTGTGTCTATAAACTGAGTCACTCACTTACATTTCCCTTCTACTTATACAGCTCCAACTTAGGTAGCTTCAATTTTAGGTGATCAACAGGACTATTGATACCTCCCGACCCTGTCGTAGTTGGGGAGGATAGGCGTCTTAACAATTCCCCCCTTCTCACAGTTTCTTTCTCTGCCTCAATCCTTTGTTTTATTTTAAAAAACCTTTGCAAGTTCCACTAGTGTCAAGTTCCTTGTTCAACTCGTTATCATTACCATCTTCATCTAACAAAATATTCATAATTTGCTTGCCTAACAGATTTAGGAAATTTGTATGCTCTTAGACTAGCTCTAAATTTGATAAAACTTCTGTGGATCTATGCATTGACATACCTTAGTGAATGCTGTTCTAACTATTTTTCGTTCTTTCTTCAATTTATCCATTTTGCACTTTAGACCGCGGTTATTTTCTACTTTTTGAAAGAATTAGTACCTACATAATAAAATAACTTTTTAGTTTTTTTAAAACTATGCACAACGTATAAAGCAGAACATATCTACTAATATTTATGTATTTTACAGTCACGGTCACCATTATGTAATTTACCGGAGAAAATATCACCACTAGACCAGAGTCACCAGAAGCACATTATCCAGAGTAGATTGGGAAATTATTTATTATTAATAAAAAAGCACAAAATTTTTTGTTTTAAACGCGTGAAAATGTAATTTAAAGAAAACGCAACAAAACAATATTATAAGTCAACGTCAAATGATCCAGAATATTTACATATAGTAAACTGCTGACGTCACATATAGCAAATAAATCCCTTATGAACATTACGCTATTATTTTCGCACCAATACACTATCTGCATTCTTTTTTTTTGACATTTTCCAAAATAGTTATTTGTATTACAAGGCTAGAAAATGGGTATTTACGAGTACGAGCCAACTTTCGTCTCGGCCTGCAAATTTATGAGTACTCGCAAACCATTTTATGGCAGATTGATACACAAGATTTTTTGTGGTGCCGACGTTAACAATTGTTATGAAAAGCAATAAACAAAATTGTTACTTTTTAAAATTTCATACCTGTTGAAATTAAGTTGGCCATACTGACTAACCTATATAACTTAAAAGATACAATTGCGAAATTATTCATTGCTCGAATTTTGTAGGTACCTTACCAATTTGATGACTTATTTATAATTTATAGATGTAACTTGTAGTTTATAAAGAACCAATACGGACATAATAACAGATGCGTACACGGTAACGCGATTAGGCTTTGTGTTATGTCAAATGTCGATTATTCTATCAGTTCTGTCACTACAACCAACTATAATTTAGTATTTTTGCCGGCCTAGGTCCGAGAACGCAGTTTCCGGGCGCATTTGCAATCTTCATATCTTCGATGAAACAAGAGAACTGCGTAACTCCTCAGGAACAAATTTTACAGGTGATCATGAAAACTTTATATTTTGGTTATTAAGGCGGCTAACCAATTCAAAAAATGTGAAGCAAGGATTTTACTTACGTTTTTCCCCCTATACCTTTTTTAAGTATTAGTTTGGAGATACACATATTACGGTGTTATGACAATGCAAATCAAAAGAAGCCTAACTATATTAAGCATACTGCGTATGCTTAATATAGTTAGGTAATAGAGAAATAGTCCTTTAGAGTAAAAATCTTTATTGTAACACAAATTGGATTCCACTATTACAAACATTAAACTGAACATTTAAAAAAACCAAACAAAATATACATTTTAGGATAATTATGCAACCTCTTTTAAATTAAGTTAATTACGAAAATATGCAACATTGTAAAAACAGAAACAATAATCTATGTCAAACAGACGTTTAAAACTTCATGTCTGACAGAGGTTAATAGACATCTAGAAGCTAACTGAAAATATTTGGTGTGGACACCACACGACCTTCCAACCTCCAAAATGGAAATTAAAAGAAATGAAATAATTTTAATAACATTTTTTTAGGATAATTATGCAACCTCTTTTATAATTAGTTAATTACGAAAATATGCAACATTGTAAAAACAGAAGCAATAATCTACTATGTCATACAGACGTTTAAAACTTCATGTCTGACACGAAGTTAATATAGGTTAAGGTACTAACTTAAAAAAATAAAAGAAATGAAATTTGAATTATAATTTTTTTAGGGTAACTATGCAATATCTTTTTATACGTTCATAACGAAAACAGGCACATTGTAAAAACAAAAAAATAATCTGTCAGAATGACGTTTAAAACTGCATGTCAGATAGATAATATAATGTTAACTTAAAAAAATTCCAAAGCCGCCCGCTTCTATAAGATATGAATAATAAAGAAAAGTTATGTAAAATTAAACTTTCTTTAAAAAATACATCTATACTTTATCTTATAAAATTAATCGTTATTCAGATAATGAAACTAACATTTCAATTCCACCTTAAAAATTTTTTTGCCGCTAAATTACGGGTCGTACCAAAAAATTGCATAGAACATAATTAATCTATATGTTTAAGGTCTATATCTTTGAAATATGCAGCTGTTTTTAGAAATATGTGATAAAAACCAAAAACTGCCCATAATAAACCCCCTCTCTCCGGCGCTGGATTTCTCCCAAAACCTAATCAGTTCTAAGCCAAATGGAAACAAGCTTAAATACAAAACTTTAAGTACGTAGGTTCTGGAGTTATCGTGGATACTAACGTACATCCACTCACACACAGACATCCAGACATGAAGGCGGATCTTTGCGAAACTTGGCCAAAAGTTGTAAAATGAGCTAATAAGTCGATTTAGCGATAGTAAAAAAAAAGTCGATTGCATAACTTTCTACACCTACATATGTATATGTAGGGTAAATTTATGTCTCTGTTTCTTATTCTCCTTTCAATACCGAAATGCATCGAATCGGCTTCCATGTGTGTCCTTTGAACAGATATTTTAGGATTATGGTAATCTTGTGTATTATGGTTAAATTTAATAAAGCATTAGATAAAACGCTATTGCGATTTTGTCCTACGCATCCGTCGCTCCACAAGATAATTTTATTATTTCCGATTTTTGGTAAAACTTCAGATTCAATGAAGGCGACTAAAATTGAAGAAAATTCGCTTGCAGTTAGAGCTTTTTCCGTCTCATTCCATAAGTAACAGTAACCTTCGTGAGACTTTATGTTATAAATAGTGAAATTATGTACTGCAAGCTTAGTTTTGTAATACATCGTTGATACTTTGTTTAAAGGTGCTAATAGCACCGACTGCGTATCAATGGTAAACACAAAATCTACAAGATTTTTGTCAGTCTCCTTGGCATTTTAAGTCTCTTGCTTTAATGTCAGTTGATTTTGATATTCGTTCTCGCTAACAGTTTTGGCTTTATGTGCAACACAAACATCACACTGATCCTTTCGGGGGCATTAAAGTCATTTTTTCGTAAAATAAACTGTGCGAAACAGGGTTGACTTGATTATCTGTGGAGTACTGTTCCCTATAAAAATGATGTCTTGCTTAGTTTCTCACATAGGTTCTAAGTATAATCTTTGTGTTGAAGCATGGCAATAATGGCTTTCCAATATGGGAAGCGAATTGAAAAATGTTGAGACTATCAGTTACGCTTTCACTGAATCTAGTATGTGGATGCTTCTGGAGACACAGTTTTTGTACCTTGTTGTTCAGTATTGCTTAAATCATTTTTAACCCACAAAAGGACACTATTTTCCTTTAATCCAAGGGTATTAATAAACATTCCTTTACACACACGAAACAGGTCTAAATTATACATAATTGAAAAATTTCTTCGAGAGTTTTCTTGTATTCCACGCCGTCTACCTACAGCTTGAAGTTTGGCCAATCCTCTAACATATTCCCTCTTCTCTGGCCAAGTATTTTTCCAAAACGTAGTGAACAAAATATTTCTATCCTCTTCGGCCATATTTGCGGCATTCCAATGTGGTTTTCTTATTAAGTTATTACACAATCTGCAGCTACATGGAGAAGATAACAATTTGCCTGGCCTACAGATTCCCTAATCCCATTTGTCTTCAACCTTTTTTCTTCCCTTGTCTGGTAAACCTAACACTCTTTGTAACTTGTTTTGTTCATAAGTTAAATCATTTCTTACATTGTGCCATTTTCGTTTCCGTTTTTTTGGTTGTTGACTTTTACTATTTGATTCAGAAATAGTTTGTTGGTCAGCTGGTAAGTTATCAACCTTTGTTTCTGTATTGAACTCCATGTTTCAGACTCTAAATGGGATTGTGATAATCTAAGGTATACTTAAATGACACTCAACCTTCCCCACAATGATATACTTGAATTAATAATAAATACAATTGGTGACTAGTTTCGACAAGAAATTGTCATCTTCAGACCTTAATAAGTATTTATATATAAAGAAATATAACAGTACATGTGCATAGTTAAACCGCCGAAGGCTACATTTATAAATATCAAGATATGTTTTGACCTACATATCACAAACAAAATTCAAGATTCCCTTTTATCTAAGGTTCCATCAAAGGGAAATCTTACGATTAAGTAAATTGAACAAGCTAATGTATCAACAAGATTAAACCAATGAGACCTTGAAGATGAAAACTCATGGGACTTCTGCATTAAAATTCAAATTTAAAAAAGGTTAATCCACTTTCGTAGTTGTATAAAACATTAAATACCCTTACGAGAAGAAATTTAAAAATTCAGACCCATGTTGAATTATGGGAATGAATTGTCAGACGTAAATGCTTAATCCGTCATTCAATCGAATCAAGTTTAACAAATTAATAATTAATGACAATGTAAATGGATCAACGCATGTGGTTAACTTCTAGTGAGGTTATATACCAAAGGAGAATTAACCTTTTTTAAATTTGAATTTTAATGCAGAAGTTCCCATAAGTTTTCCTCTTCAAGGCCTCATTGGTTTAATCTTGTTAATACATTAGCTTGTTCAAATTACTTAGTCGTAAGATTTCCCTTTGATGGAATCTTAGGTGAAACGGAATCTTGAATTTTATTCATGATATGTAGGTCAAACCATATCTTGATATTTATCAATGTACGCCTTAGGCGGTTTAACTATGCACATGTAGTGTTATATCTCTTTATAAATAAGTACTTTTTAAGGTCTGAAGATGACAATTTCTTGTTGAAACTAGTCGCCACCAATTATTGTTAATTCAAGTATATCATTGTGGGGAAGGTTGAGTATTATTTACGTATAACTTAGAACCTTTGTTTCATCGGGTCGATAAGTTGGATCACCAACTTCTTCACAATCTGTATTGAGTAATATATTATCTTCAAAAATAATATCATTATTTTGTAGCCTCAGACAATAATACAGTGGCCTCCTCTGAGCCCACTGTTTCTTTTTCAATATAAGGGTTTACGCTTTCACATGTTTCAATAAGCGTTTCATTTGCATTATCTGTGTTATGTTGTAACGCATCTGTTACCAAGTGTAATATTCTTAAGGCGTGGGACATGGTGTAATAAGAAAATAAATAGTAATAACAAAAAAAGTAAAACTTACAGTATGAATACAGTCGTTACACTCATTTTGTTGGATTTATTAATGTGAAAAGTGTGTATCTCCATTGTGGAACAAAAACATCCGTATGTGGTATATTTCTGCTGAATGCTAATAGAAAGTGCAATAAAACTAAATATTATGGACTTACCTTGCTTGTGTTATTACACACAACATTTTTCTATTGCTTTATAAAGGAAACATGTATTTATTAACTACAACCACTTAACCTTATTTAACGTAGTGGTGACTGACAGATATACACATTTTTCCCCACCGTCAGAGAAAGGTCTGGAGATAAATAAATTTCTGTATTTTAGTTTTATTGCTCTTAAAATTAGTTGGGAATTTCACCATTTTACTAGTTCGTAGATAATGAATATCACTAATAGATGGAACACCAACCTCAATTTCGTTTAAAGGTGGAGTTACACACTTCTGGTTCGACGATATACCCTATTACAGAACAAAGACACAAAAACCACTTTTCTGTACTTAGGCAACCTCAAAATGAATGTTTCCAGTCTAAGCCGAATTTTTAATTTTTTTAATGGGAAAGTTAAAAATGAAGACAGTTAATTTATGCCTTCTTTCATCTGTATTACATTAAATTATTCAACACTGTTTTTTTAAACTTAGAAATCTCAAGAAAAGTAGTAAAATCTCTTTATTCATAGTTTATTGTCAAATGCTTACATCTTCATTTTTTCCAGTAGTTATATTTACTATTTCTGATAAATAATAAACAATAAAAAAACTGAATATACATCTTGTGTATAACAAAAAATATTTAAAACCTGTACAGAATCATACATTGTGATGTCAATGTAACTGTTGCTTCACACCTATCTGCATAAATACAAATATAAGCAGGATATTTTCACACATTACTTCCACCTTTATTTGAAAATTTTACTATAGCAGTGCTAATGGCTTTATATGCTTCTGCTTCTAGACTTGATGGATCTGAAATGATGATAGGAACACCTTTGTCTGCACTACTTGTAATGCTTTCTTTTAAAGGTATACGTTGTAGTATGTTCATTCCAAATTCCTTAGCTATTTTCTCTACACCATCACCATAAAGCTGAACATCATTAGAACAAACAGGGCATTTTACACTACTCATGTTTTCTACAATACCAACTATAGGTACTTTAAGTTTTTGAAACATAACTGCACCTCGTCTAGTAACATTTAATGCTGCTGTTTGCGGTGTCGTAACTAAAATCACTCCTACTTTTCAATAAATTTATGTTACTACATATTAGAGAAGCTAGTTTAATCTAACCTGAAATAGGAATGTTTTGAACAAGCGATAAGTGAGTGTCACCTGTTCCTGGTGGAGTGTCTACTATTAAGTAATCGAGTGAACCCCAATACACTTCTCTCATTAATCTTTGTAATGCTTGCATAACCATTAAACCTCTCCAAATTACTGCTGAAGATTCAGATATCAAAAATCCCATTGACATACTACAATCTATCATTTATGTTGTCCATAAATTGTGATATTGAACTATATCAACTTACCATTTGACACCATAATTAATAAGTGGTTCCATTAAGTTATCGTTATTTAACATTGGAGTATCATTTAAATTCATCATTAAAGGAACGGAAGGTCCAAACACATCTGCATCCAAAATACCTACAGTTTTATCTGGTTCGATTACTTTCAATGTGGTTGCAATATTAACTATAATTAAGGCCAAGTTCACCTTTTGTAGATATGTCTTATATATGAATACCTGCTGTTGTACTTTTACCAACACCTCCTTTTCCAGATGCAACCAGAAATATATTTTTTACACCTGAAATCGGCTTAATTTTTGGTAAACCTTTTGCCATAACCTTTTGTTTGTGTTTTTCTAATTCATCTAGATGTTTGGAGCAATACCTCAAAATCTAAGTTTATGAAATCAATCAATTGAAATGTCCAATTTTGAATTACCTGAATATTTTGTTGACATAGTTTAATTGATGATTTGTATGAAGTATACCTCATAAGTTTATACATATTTAATTTATAAAATAATTTGTATTCCACACTTTTTTCAAGTTGGTGGTTTGATTAGTAGATTAAAATACCTACAGTTAGCTAAATAACATTTAATACAGCGTTTTCACAGTGTTATGACTGCTTGTAGTTCCTGACCTTAGCATATACCTGTCAAAGATTAGGACTCTCTCTAATCTTTGATACCTATATTCTAAGTTCCTGACAAAAGTAGTGTTGCCAAGTGCTTTTTATTTTAATCTTAAATTCTCTGCAGGAAAAACCACATATATACAGACTGACCGTAATATCTTTGACCTTATAAGAGGGTAGTGAAAAAACAAGAAAAAACTATCTTATACACATATTTATTCAAATCCAATTCAGTTACTGATCACAATTCAAGGTGGAATAATTTTAACGTTAGTACATAAGCACAACAGAATGCACAATTAAAAGGCATTTACAGTTAGAATTCGAACGAAATCGCACTTCCCGTTTATTTTCTGTCTCTAAGGTAAATAAATAGGACTTCTAGAATCAATATTCAGTATCCTCTGAGCTGAGATGTTATTTTAAGTAGGTATATAAAAAATAACATTTATTGTCCAACAGAATAGAATAATTAATTCCAGTTATAGAACAATTATGAGAAACATAACGTAAACAGTGTACAGTGTTGTATAATCAATAGGAAATAAAACTGTATCCATACTATGATTAACACGTTAAAGATAGATCCTTTACTAAAGGTGGAATTCCTTTAGTAGGTCAAAATTCTAGTGACGGGTAGTGCTAATAACTATTAGTAGTTGATGCGCATATAGATGTCTGCATTCGCTGTCTGCAATCAGTTCAGTGAGCATCGCGTTTAACATAGTAAACGTACTTTGTTAAAAGTTTTACGTGCGTACGTTCTGCTACCTGCGTCGTTTTCACGATGGCAGGTAGAGAGCCACCGCCCCTGAAGAGGAACCCGTACGCTCTGCGGAGTCGTAACGATGAGCCAGTGCCCTACGCGCTACCCGATGGCTTCTTCGAGATCGAGGAGAAGCTATCTTACGATTACCGGCGCTGCAACGAAGAAGATGTTACCAAGAAGACTCAGAAGAAGAAGAAGCCCAAGAAATTGGAAGAAGAGGTGGCTGCTACTCCGCTCCCAGCAGCTCCACTCAGCGTCGGTGCAGAAGAAGAATCGCCACAGTCCGACGGGTTCCGGCTCCAGAAGAAGAAGCCGAAGATATCTTCGAGAGACCGCCCGACCACGCCCACTACGGTCATCAACGCGTTCGAGGCCCTAGCTGACACCATGGACCGCCCGGACGTAGAAGAGCTTTCCGCTGCCAGGGAGAGGGTTCCTCCAGTAATCCTTCGCGAGAAGGAGAACTGGGTTGCTTTCTCTCGAGAATTAGATCATCGAGGGATCGTCTTCACACGTGTGAAGGCAATCGCCGAGGGATACCGGATACAGCCTGCCACTGCCAAGGACCGGGACAGGCTAATGCGGTATATGAATAGGCATGGTACACCGTACCATACCTGTCAGGCAAAGAGGGAACGTTTGTTCAAGGTGGTTCTACGGGGAATACCCGTAGAAATCTCCGAGGCTGATGTTAGCTCTGAGCTAAAAAATCATGATATTAACATCAGCTCTTGTTCTAGAATGAAGAAGCAAGGCAGACCGATCCCGCTTCTGCTGGTCCAGGTGCCAACGGAAGAGGACCTCAAGAAGATCCGGCTGGTGGAGTTCGTGGCTCGCCTACGTGTCTCCACTGAAGACTTGAGGCGGAGACCAGGCATCGGGCAGTGTCACCGGTGCCAGGGATTCCGTCACGCACAGCGCTGCTGTAGAGCGGCGGCACGCTGTGTCAAGTGTGCAGGACACCACCACTCCAGTGAGTGCACCAAACCCCGTACGGACCGGGCAAGGTGCGTAAACTGTGGCGGTGATCATCCGGCCAACTTCAGGGGATGCCCGAGGTACCCGCGTCTCCCTCAGCGTAGGAAGACAGAAGCTCCACCGCAGCAGAAGAAGTTAGAAGAAACACCACAACAGCGACAGAAGAGGACACCGCCCACAGCGGCACCCTCTCTAGTCCGAACCGGCGTTAGTTACGCCAAAGCGACGGCAAGCGGCAGCGAGATGGCTGAAGTAGCTGAAGCGGTGAAAGCCGCAGACGTGAAAAAGCCCGCTTCCCCCGCTTTAGGATTCGACGCTGTTCTTGGCCTCCTCGGAGGTTTGGATATGGCGAAGGTCCTACCTGTCATCCGAAGGGTGGCAGCGGCCTTAGTTTCGGCACAAACTGCGACTGACCTGTGGCGAGTAGTCCTCACACATGGTCAGGAGGTGTTTGCACTTTTTGTGTAAATATCTCCGGAACGGCGATGAGTAGGGATGTCGGAATAAGTATAGCTAACCGTATCAATATAATTAACTTTACATATTAACACAATCATCTGCTACTCAATACTTCAAAATCACTTACATAACACTAAAATTCAATAAACAAGCAATAACATTACTAATAATCTTTTCTATTCCATACAGGTAACGCCGCAGGAAGCTGTACAGACCTCCGATATCCCGATCCATTTTGGTGTTCCGAGGGACCAGCCCCCTGCTTCCAAGGAAACACCGCTCACCAACCCACGATCCCGCCCACAACAACATCTTCTAGATTAAGATTCAATATTACTCATTTAAGTAACGTAACCAACTAACATGTTTTTTTTTCTTTTTTTTTGCCTAGATAATAAGATAACATGTTATAGACTTATAAACAATGCAATGTAATTAAATCAATTAAAACTATGTAATCAACCGGCTGAAGAGGCTACCTCGCCTGAGCAGCCGACTGAAATTGTCAACTCCCATTTTATCAACTATTGTACTCATAATTAAATAAACGTGTTTGAATTTGAATTTGAATAGATGCCTGCATTGAGGGCGGAAGGGAAGGGAGACGACATGCGATCTCGAAAAGTGTCCAAGGATCGGCCATATTTTTAGCAAAATTACGTCGTTTGTGTTGTGTAAAATGTATAAGCGACATTATTTGAATTTTATAAATTATAGTGATGGCTTGTTGTGCTCTGCGTAGGATGTTACAAGGTCCTACGCCATGATTTAAAAAGCACTTTGTTTTCATTTATCACTGTTAATTTTAATTTGACCTGACCCTGGTATCCGCCATGTTGATAGCCGATTTAGTCCCACCTACCACGGAAGTTTTTGTATCGGATGAAGTGGTATTATGTCGTCTCCCCTCCCTTCCTACATCAATGGATGGCTGACATTTCCGTTTGTATCTAGACCTCGTGTCAAAAAAAAAATAACGAATAAAATCGAGATATCGATTGTTCGAGTTGTCAGTGACGTTACTAATTGTGTTCAATTTTACATTGGTTATTCTGTGTAACTATATAAATGACTTTTCAATATTAAAAACATGGTGTTTCTTTACTAACTTAAAAACATAATTGGCGACGAGGAGAAAAATATAGCTATAGGGGAGAGGCTGATACAGTGGCCACGTTTAAAGATAAAATTAATAAAAAACAATATATCTGGCTGAGTATCCGCCCAAACAATGTTGAAGGAATTGTTAACTTATTAATGTGGCTGAATCTAGAGACCCGTTAGACGGGGATCCACCAGCTGTATAAAATACCATTTAAGCGTTACACAGACCGCAGCAGCCGCGGTGACGGCCACAGCCACGGTATCG